>JAPMUY010001644.1:52500-57500 GCA_026901105.3 Galaxias olidus | reverse complement strand
GGCTAGGTGCTCCCCCTAACGGGCTGGGGTTTGTGGGCTAGGCGCTGCCCCTGACGGGCTGTGGTTTGTGGGCTAGGTGCTCCCCCTAACGGGCTGGGGTTTGTGGGCTAGGTGCTGCCCCTGACGGGCTGTGGTTTGTGGGCTAGGTGCTCCCCCTAACGGGCTGGGGTTTGTGGGCTAGGTGCTGCCCCTGACGGGCTGGGGTTTGTGGGCTAGGTGCTGCCTCTAACGGGCTGGGCTTTGCTGAGGGAACACACAGTGATACCTACTGTCTTGGCAGGTGAGGGAGGCAGGCTTCCCTGCGCGTGCAGCGTTTCCCAGGTGACGTCATTCCACGCCATGAGAGAGAGAGAGAAAAGAAAAGAAGAGAAAAAAAAGAAAGACAAAGAAACGTGGAAAACACAAAAGACAGACTGAGCGTGAGCGTGCAAAATCATACATGGAGACTAAACAGGAACGATGAATAGAGGGGAGTGGGGGGGGTGGGGGGGTAAAGTAAAGACAGTTAGACGTGAACGTGTTTGGCGCTGTGGCGTAACGTGTTTTCTGGCAAGGAGACATGCAGCAAAACCAATCGACATGAATGAAGGATGATGAACAAAGAGAGAGAGAGAGAGAGAGAGAGAGAGAGAGAGAGAGAGAGGCTGACGGTCGACTATTGGCTTACAACATGTGAACCATTAGAGTTCTCTGCATGGAGGACACTTGGTCAATCAAACGCTTGATAAGGACCATTGATCCGGAGGAAAAGAGAGAGAAAAGAGAGAGAAAAGAGTGAGAAAAAGCGCTTTATGGAAGAATGAGATGGTAATCAAGAGAGTATTAACAGAGAGAGGGGGGATAGTTGCTTTTGAAAAAAACGATTACGAGCCTGGCAGCCGATTCATTTCGGCTTGTCAAAAAAATATGGGGAAAAATAAGTGGGATAAAATGTTTGGTGGCTGATCTGACAGTTATGGTGTGACTTTCAATCGACAATACATAACAAAAATATCAAACAAACAAACAAAAAAACACGTATTAAAAAGGTAATAGTCTTGTTACTGAATTTAGTCGTAAAACCGACCCAAACTGTCCCTAAAGAGTTCCACGTAGAACGGAGCTCCCTCGTTCAATCTCCCTAACCACGCTCTATCTCCAAAGGTCAAAGGTCACGTCCACACCACATCCTCTTCGCAACCAGGTCACATCCTGTCTGCGTCTCGCGCCGTAACCCGTCCCCCAGGCACCTCGGACTGACAAGGGAGGTATCTGGGGTATTCAAATATTCGGTGGAGTAGAGGGAGACTCTCCCAACGTAGGAGGACAGCGTGGACACGTCAGTGAGGAAGACTCTCCCAACGCAGGGGGACAGCGTGGACACGTCAGTGAGGAAGACTCTCCCAACGCAGGGGGACAGCGTGGACACGTCAGTGAGGAAGACTCTCCCAACGTAGGAGGACAGCGTGGCCACGTTGGTGAGGAAGAGGGAGACGGGGACAGTCTCTACATTCGCAGTGGTTGGAGTTGGTCAAAGGCCCAACACACACAGTATCTAGGCCTAACAGAGGCCCAACACACACAGTATCTAGACCTAACAGAGGCCCATCACACACAGTATCTAGACCTAACAGAGGCCCATCACACACAGTATCTAGACCTAACAGAGGCCCATCACACACAGTATCACAACAGAGGCCCAACACACACAGTATCTAGACCTAACAGAGGCCCATCACACACAGTATCTAGACCTAACAGAGGCCCAACACACACAGTATCTAGACCTAACAGAGGCCCAACACACACAGTATCTAGACCTAACAGAGGCCCATCACACACAGTATCTAGACCTAACAGAGGCCCATCACACACAGTATCTAGACCTAACAGAGGCCCAACACACACAGTATCTAGACCTAACAGAGGCCCATCACACACAGTATCTAGACCTAACAGAGGCCCAACACACACAGTATCTAGACCTAACAGAGGCCCATCACACACAGTATCTAGACCTAACAGAGGCCCATCACACACAGTATCGAGACCTAACAGAGGCCCATCACACACAGTATCTAGACCTAACAGAGGCCCATCACACACAGTATCTAGACCTAACAGAGGCCCATCACACACAGTATCTAGACCTAACAGAGGCCCAACACACACAGTATCTAGACCTAACAGAGGCCCATCACACACAGTATCGAGACCTAAAAGGAGGCCACACCTACGGCTGTGTGGAACCGTTTCATATTAAGTCTGAGGAGATGGCTTTCCGAGTCGTTTCAAATTGACGGACAGTGTCGTGGATTCGTCGAGCGGAGGGGAATTCTCTGGACTACAACGAGAGAGGGGAACCCTTCCCACAGAATGGAAAAAAGAAACAGGGAACTTTCCGAACCTTCAGACCGGCCCTCGTTCCGTTCTCCAACCAAAATGGCTCCACACCCTTTGTGTCGGGGATGAAAGGGGAGCCGGGGGGGCCGTCTCCTCTTCCCCACGGATGTAAAACGGCTGGAGGTACGACAACGCGGCGAGAAGCGAGTCCGTTCACACGGAGCGTGTGCGGCGTTCCCTCAGAGCGATAGAAGGCCTCTAATCCCCAGGAACCGTTAATACTTTCACACAAAGTTATAAAACCCAACGCTAATGGCACCGCTAAGTGAATGAAGTTTGTTTTAACCACATTTAAATGCACTAAGTGCCATCGCTGAGCGCGTGTGCGTGTGTGTGTGTGTGTGGGTGGGTGTGTGCGTTTGTTCGTTAAACTTTAATGAACATCAAATGTGGCTAAGCCAGCCCAAAGCCTCTTAGGATGAGGGTTTTACATCGTTAGAAGCCTCGGGGCCGATTTATTGAAAATCATGATGGACAGGGCGCTAATGACTTCAACTCTTTGTTAATACAGTACATGAAAAAAAAGAAAAAAGAAGAGAGATAGAGTGATAGAGAAACAGAGAGTGAGAGAGACAGAGAAAGTGGGAGAAGAATGCGTGTACTTGGGCGTGTGTGTGTGTGTGTGTGTGTGTGTGGGGGGGGGGGGTCTTACCCACGTAGAGCTGGCTGAAGAGCTCCAGGCGGGTGTGACCCTGTGGAGGGGCGGGCCGGGACTCCCGATAGGTCAGGTCCAGCTGGAGCACCGCCTCCTTGACGTTGCGCTCGGCCATGACGCGATGCCATTGGTCGTCGTTCAGGGGCGTGGCCGAGTGCACCGTCAGCTCCACTGGCCCGTTGCCCACGTCGAAGGAGAACGAGACCACGGTGGGAGCTGGAGAGGAGATGAGAGATAGAGGGAGAGAGAGAGCGAGGGAGAGAGAGAGGGAGAGAGGGAGAGAGATAGAGGGAGAGGGAGAGAGAGGGGGGGAGAGAGAGAGACAAGTATAGAGAGGAGAGAGAGAGAGGAGAGAGGGAAAGAGAGAGAGAGAGGCAAAGAGAGAGAGGGAAAGAGAGAGAGAGAGGGAAAGAGAGAGATGGAGAGGAGAAGACAGAGAGAGAAAAAGAAAGAAAGAGAGAGAAAGAGAAAAAAAGCGAAAAATAGAAAGAAAGAGAGAGAGAGGTGGAGGAGAGAGCGAAAGAGAGCGGTGTAAAGATGAGAGGGACAGAGAGAGATAAATAAATAGAAAGAGAGAGAGAGAGAGAGAGAGAGAGAGAGAGAGAGAGAGAGAGAGAGAGAGAGAGAGAGAGAGAGAGAAAGAGTCAAACGGGGTAAACCCAGTAAACCCATAATGCAGTATGACACATAAAGTGGAGGCAGAGGATTGGTTCCACTTTGGTTATACAAAAAAAAACATAAGAAGTAACTCGTTACGCAATGGCTCACTCCTGGGTCCACTTTGTAGTCCTTACATAGAGTTGAATCATCCTATTGAGCTCATTCACTGTTCATTTATGTGTGTTTTTCTTGTGGTTAGAAACCTTGGAGCAAACCCACTTTGATTTGGGATTGGTTTGGGAGGAGGAGGTGGAGGGGGGGGGGGGGGGGGGTGTTTTAAGCCCTAAATCCTCTGTTGTTCTTATGAAGTCCCCAAAAAATTGGCGGTGAAAAAAGAAAAAAAAAGAAACGCTGACTCAATGTGGCGGCGATGATTTGCAAATAGTCACCGAGAAACACAAAGTCTGGTTCCGGAGCCGGTCGTACTTGGAAAGACGTAAACGACATTCCCAGGGTTTATGCCGCTGTCAATGCCTGGATAATCCCTCTCCTGCTGCTCTTCACCCGGCTTTATGTGCAACTTCTAATACTAATGGCCGCCTTGGTTTGGCACATTTATTTGGCTTCTGTAGATTCCAGCCTCAGCTCCCTATAAAGGCTTTGTGGTGATCAATACACACTAAAGCTGCCACGCATACACACACACACACACACACACACACACACACACACACACACTCACACTGTGGATGCACCCTATAACAAAGGCAGAGAGCTGCATGCAAATGACAAATCCGTTCCACAGATTGGCGCGGTACTTAGAGCACCCCACATGGAGGAGCTGGTGTGCGTCTGTTCGCTGTTGTGTTGTGTAGCAAGAGAGAGAGACAGCATGTGAGAGAAGGAGATCGAGAAAAGAAAGAGGGGGAATAAATGGGGTACGATAGAGAGAGAGAGAGAGAGAGAGAGAGAGAGAGAGACAGAGATAGAGAGAGAGACAGAGAGAGAGAGAAAGAGAGAGAGAGAGAGAAGGAGAGAGAAGGAGACAGAGAGAGAGTGAGAGAGAGAGTGAGTAAGAAAGAAAGAGAGAGGGACAGAGAGAGAGGGACAGAGAGAGAGAAATAAATAGAGAGTGACACAATTTCTATTTGGACACCACAAAACTCCAACACACTAAAAACTATACCTATTTAGGCCTAAACATAAGCACAACTGGGAGCTTTCAAATGGCAGTGAGAAAAGGCAAGACGAGCTCTTTACACAATAATGCGAAATATCAAAATTAAAATTCCAATTAAAATCTGGTTGAAAATATTCAAATTTGTTCTAGAACGAATTGCCCTTTATGGCAGTGAGATATGGG
>JAPMUY010001644.1:22500-30000 GCA_026901105.3 Galaxias olidus | reverse complement strand
TATGTATGTATGTATGTACGTATGCATGTATGTATGTATGCTTGTAAGTACGTATGCATGCATGTATGTACAGTATGTATGTTTGCATGTACAGTATTTATGCATGTATGTATGTATATGTATGTATGTATGTAGTGTACAGTACAGTATGTATATATGTATGTATGTATGTGTGCGTATTTGTATGTATGTTTGTATGGGTGTGTATGTACAGTATTTATGCATGTATGTATATATGTATGTATGTACAGTATGTATGTATGTATGTATGTATGTATGTATGCATGTACAGTATTTATGTATGTATGTATGTATGCATGTATGTATGTATGTATGTATGTATGTATGTATGTATGTATGGATGTTTGTATGTATGTATGTATGTACAGTATGTATGTATGTATGTATGCATGTACAGTATTTATGTATGTATGTATGTATGGATGTTTGTATGTATGTATGTACAGTATGTATGTATGTATGTATGTATGTATGCATGTACAGTATTTATGTATGTATGTACGTATGCATATAGGTATGTATACTTGTACGTACGTATGCATGTATGTATGTACAGTATGTATGTAAGCATGTACAGTATGTATGTATGTATGTATGTATGTACATATGCATGTACGTATGTATGTATGTATGTATGTATGTACATATGCATGTACGTATGTATGTATGTATGTATGTATGTACATATGCATGTACGTATGTATGTATGTATGTATGTATGTACGTATGCATGTACGTATGTATGCTTGTATGTATGTATGTATGTATGATTGTACAGTATGTATGTATGTATGTATGTACATATGTGAGAGCTTATGCTGGATAAGTAAAATTACTGTCATACATAATGAAGTCTTTATGTATACATATTCCTCTGAGAGATGTGAAAATCTTTTGCATGCATGTTCTACCATCCTACTCGCCCTGCTTCCTCCCACCACCACCCTCACAAACACAGACACGCCAGCACTCATCACATCGGCAAACATCGATTATCTTTCCAGCAGCATCGACCCTCTCACAGCCATTCGTCTTCAACAGGGACGGCTATTACCTCGACACAACCCCGGACCTTCTCCGATGCAGATAAATAAAAAACAGGGAAAGGATAGAGAGAGGGGGGGGGGTGGGGGGGTTAAGGGGTTGAGTGAGAATCCGCTAGCCCCCCCACCCCCCGTGGAGACTGATCACCCCTCCCTCCGCCGGCTCTAATGCGTTCTTTGCCGCGTCGCTCCTCATCGATACAGACACAAAGAGACAGAGATGGCAGCGCGCGACGCCCCCCCCCCCCCCCCGGGTTCCCGTAACTCAGCCACCGCCCAGCCCGTGACGCCTCGCCCCTCGTCTTCTGAAGCATCTCTCCACCCCCCCACCCCCCACACCCCCCCCTACCGGGTGCTGAGCGGCGAGCCTTCGTCACGTGCGCCTCGTGAGTCTTCCTCCTGTCCATCGGCGTTCACCCGTTTTCCGTTCCATCTCTCCACCGCTCTACCTGTGTCTCTGGGCCTCCCTGCCTCTCTTCTTCTCCTCCTCCTCCTCCTTCCCTCTCTCTATCTCCTCCCTGCACTCTGTCCATCCATCTGCCTTCCCACCTGCCCCCCCCCCCGTGCCCTCCCCCTATCCTGCAGCGTGATCTCTGTGTTCTCATTAGCCGTGGTATAATCCCCCCTATTAATCCCATTCTAATCTCTAACTGGGTGTTGCTAATCCCTCTGTAGTATTCCTGGCTCTGCTCCGGCTGCATCCCCATGGCTTGCCCGCTGCAGCGCCTGGGCTAGCCCCACCGCGCGTCCCTGAACACCGGCACCCGTGCACAGGGCACCCGGACCGGCCGTGAGAGGTCAGGACCCTCACCACGGACCCTCACCACGGACCCTCACAAACAGACCCTCACCACGGACCCTCACCACGGACCCTCACAAACAGACCCTCACCACGGACCCTCAGCAATGGACCCTCACCAATGGACCCTGACCACGGACTGTCACCACGTACCCTCAACAATGGACCCTCACCACGGACCCTCACAAACAGACCCTCACCACGGACCCTCACAAACAGACCCTCACCACGGACCCTCACCACGGACCCTCACCACGGACCCTCACAAACAGACCCTCACCACGGACCCTCACAAACAGACCCTCACCACGGACCCTCACAAACAGACCCTCACCACGGACCCTCAGACCCTCACCACGGACCCTCACCACGGACCCTCACCACGGACCCTCACAAACAGACCCTCACCACGGACCCTCACCACGGACCCTCACAAACAGACCCTCACCACGGACCCTCACAAACAGACCCTCACCACGGACCCTCACAAACAGACCCTCACCACGGACCCTCACAAATAGACCCTCACCACGGACCCTCACAAACAGACCCTCACCACGGACCCTCACAAACTGACCCTCACCACGGACCCTCACAAACAGACCCTCACCACGGACCCTCACAAACAGACCCTCACCACGGACCCTCACAAACAGACCCTCACCACGGACCCTCAAAAACAGACCCTCACCACGGACCCTTACCACGGACCCACACCACGGACCCTCACAAACAGACCCTCACCACGGACCCTCACAAACAGACCCTCACCACGGACCCTCACAAGCCGAGGTAGTACTGTCGATGTTTAAACACCGGACACTGGATGAAAAACCAGAGTTGAGCGTTTGGGTAGGCCATGGTCCTAAAAGGCGCTAGGAGGAGGATGGTGGTCACGGTCAGTGGTCACGGAGAATCCATACGGCCCACCGACCGGGACGGACGCACAATTAGAATGTCGTTGGGAAAAGCTGGAGATAATGAATACTAATTGTGGCGGTGCTAATTGGCTTGTCTGTGGTGATGGAGCACGCCAAGGACAGCCTTTGGTACCATCACGTCCGCTTCCCTTCCATTCTCTCCCACGCCCATAGACACAGAGACACATACACACACACACACACACACACACGCACACTCGCACTCGCACTGCACGCACGCGCGCACTCGCACTCGCACACACACACGCTCACACATACCCACACACACACACACACACACACACACACACACACACACACACACACACACACACACACACACACACACACACACACACACACACACACACACACCCCACTAGATTGCCATTTTAAATGACAAAAGTGTGGGCATGAGACCATAAACAACCATAATCATCATTAGTGGAAGATAATCAAGATCAGGGTGTGTGTGTGTGCGTGTGTGTGTGTGTGTGTGTGTGTGTGTGTGTGTGTGTGAGCGTGGCAGCGTCTCAAAACAGGCGCCGTCTCGTTCGAGGTCAAGGCCGACGGACAGATGCGTCACGCGGAAATGGCTCCTGTCGAGGCGCGCCCATCATTCACCGACCGTCCCTCCATTCTGCCCCCCCCCACCGCTCGCTGCATCCATCTGCTGTTCCCTTCATCAGCCTCGTCATGGAGACGGGGACGCGGTCAACACTCATAGTTACAGGAGAGGACGGATGGGGCTGAACGCCTGAGCGGAGGTGAGGGAAAAGGGAGGAGGGATGGGGGGAGGGAGGAGGGGGGAGGGAGGAGAGACGGAGAGAGAGGGGGAGGAGGGAGGGAGGGAAGGAGGAGGTGAGGCTGGAGGGAGGAGGGAGGGAGGGAGGAGGGAGGGAGGGAGTGGGGGGAGGGATGGAGGTGCTAACCGTCCAGTGGAGAGGGAGAGAGAGGAAGAAATCAAAAAGCCCTGACCCAGAGAAAGAGATAGAAGAGAAGAAAGAGATAGAAGAGAAAAAACACACGGGGAGGAAGAAAACAGCTGCTGTCAAAACGTCAAGGGTGAGACGAGACACTCGGAAAATAATAATAATAATTCATTTTATTTCGTTTTTAGTGCTTTAGACTAAAGACTCAAAGCGCTTTACACAAATTGGTCGCCAATTAATTACACAGAACTAACAACGACTGGACCGACTAGCTAGCTATCAGTCTGAGTGATACCACGGCAGCAGCCAGACTTTGTTGCCACACACATAGACTTGCTGGTGGAAGGAAACCGGAGGAAACCCACAAACTCCACACAGAAAGGCCATTGGATCAGGTGGGGTTCAAACCCAGAACCTTCTTGCTGTGAGGCACCAGTGCTAACCACTGAGCCACCGTGCTGCCCGAAAAACCCCTTAGAAAAGAGAGGGAGGAGGCGACGGAGGAGTAAACGGACTGTCCACCGCACACAATCCCACAAGAGTCACTCACACACACACACACACACACACACACACAGGCTGAATGTGCAGGTGGTCGCTGAGATTACGGGGGGGGGGTTGGGGAGCAATGCGTAGACAGACGTACAGCTGACATCCCTGATCGTACGCCGGCAAAAAATTGCTCAGCGGTCGTCATCTGTAACGTAGATAGAGGCACCCCTTGAAACAGCGCGGGGAGATGGATACACATGATCCGTGGTCTTAAGCTCTCCATGGAAGGGGACGGGCTTCACGCTGGCACAGCCTCTGACAGTCAATCTTTCCAATAAAGAACTAAATAAACGGCATGTGGTGACTGGTGGCGCTAAAATATTATTATGTGCATATGCCTAAAGTATAGAAATCCTGCTCACTTCTGGATGCCGTTTAAAGCAATGAGATCTGAATGGGCTTCAAGTAATGCCTCCCCCCTCCCCCTAAGGCTGTGCACATGGATACAATTGTAAACAAAGTACAGCATGCCCGCATTGGAACACAATGCGGCTGGATTATTATTTACCCATGTGCAGCAAAGCTCCGCGGCTACGCAGGGCCCGTCACGCTAAATGGAGGGAGCCTCCAGCTCAAACGTTTGTGTTCCGGTCCGGAGGCTGTGAGCTGGCCTCTGTCACCCCAACTATTGCCAGCCCGCCCCCTTCTCTCCGACTCCAAAAGAATAATTAGTCTTGACTGGGTAAAGCAATTAGTCTTACAATGGCACAGTGAGGAGGTCAAGGAGAAAAGGTGTAATGTGTTTTGGACATAATGACAAGAGCTATGGAAATATGGGATATTAAGTGCACCAACCAAGTACGTGCACTGCGGATCTATCCTTGAATAACATATAACTTATTCAATTTAAGCATGCCATATCGAGTGTCGAATACTATTTTAGCGTTCATGCCATCCCAGAGCATGGCACAGTAAGACAGCAATAAACAATCTATAAAGACCCACCTGTATCTGTGTCTAGCTTATGAAGCCACACGCAGACTACCACTAACGTCCTCAGAGACGGTCGTGAGCTTCGCCTCCCCCGGGGCCTTGGAGCTCGTCCTCACTTTGAGGCGGGGGCACCCATGGCGTCTCTAAGCAGAACGGCGCTCCTATACCGGAGCTCCGTGTGCTTTTCCCCGGACTGCCAGGCACTTTAGCAACATCTCTGAAGTGTGAAGCAAGCCCGCGCTGCCGCCTCGACGGTAATGGATGAGAGACACAACAACTCCGGTGGTACTTTAAGGATGCCGTCCACCTGCCAATTACTTTGCCGCCAGAAAAGGCCCGCCGTTGAAGAGACGCGTGTGCGCCGCGCGCACCTCAAACCCTTCCCCCCCAAATCCCAACGCTGCCACAAGCGTTCGGGGGCCGCCTCGCTCAATTGCACCCCCCTTCTTTTCAGGGCCCTGAGTTTGTTCTCTCTCTCTCTCTCTCTCTCTCTCTCTCTCTCTCTCTCTCTCTCCCTGTCTCTGTCTCTCTCTCTCTCTCTCTCTCTCTCTCTCTGTCTCTCTCTGTCTCTCTCTCTCTGTCTCTCTCTGTCTCTCTCTCTCTCTCTGTCTCTCTCTGTCTGTGTTCATTGTCGCACCGAGATGCTTTCAAAACATCTCGCTGAATGTCTGCCAATCAGCCTGGCCTCCGCCTGCGTTCTGCAGAGGCAGCGCGTGCGGCGGGAAGCCCAACCGGCATGTTCACTCCCACATCTCACGACTCGTGGCGTGCTTCATTTTTACATATTTCCACACGGGGGAGGGGAAACGGGGGGGGGGGGGGTGTCAGTCATCTGACGGGCGTTCAGTCAGCGAGAGCGCTCCGACCCGGGTGCTCTTCAAAAGAACGCGCGGCGTGACCTACCAGGGTGCGACAGCCGAGGCACGTGATCTCTCTTACCAGCCATGCTGGTGTTGGGCCATCAAAGCGGGCTAGCAGCTCGATAAAACGAACTCACTATGAAACTCTGGGCGTGAGAGCAACAACACAGCCAGTGGGTCCCAGCACAGAGACCAAAGGGTCAAACAGGTACGGACGGATGGAGGAGGAGGAGGAGGAGGAGGAGGAGGAGGAGGAGGAGGAGGGGAGTCCAGAAGAACCAGACCACAATGGCCACCTCTCTGGTATTTTAGCTAGCCACGACTAGCACTCGCGCGCCTTGGCACAAGTGGGACGGCTGAGTCCTTTCTCTCTCTGGGGGTAGCGTAGTCAGAGAATCTCTCATTTGGGCCCCGTCTCCTGTCTGGAGCACTGTCTCAGTGTCTCACTGTCTCTGTCTCTCTGTCTCTGTCTACCTGTCTCTCTCTCTCTCTCTCTCTCTTGTCTTAGTCTGACTGTCTCTCTCTCTCTCTCTCTCTCTCTCTCTCTCTCTCTCTCTCTCTGTCTCTCTCTCTGTCTCTGTCTCTCTCACTCTCTCTCTCTCTCTCTCTCTCTCTCTCTCTCTCTCTCTCTCTCTCTCTCTCTCTCTCTCTCTCTCTCTCTCTCTCGCACGTCTCTCTCCTCCTCTCTGTCTTACACACTCCCTCTTTTTGTATTCCTGTTGTTTCTCTGCTGGCTCTCACCTATTTCGTCTTTTAGCGCTCCCCGTCTCTCACCTGCTGTTTTCAGCTCAGTGTGAGCTATTGATTTCTCAGGAAGTTAATTGCAGCAGAACGCACCCCCTAGCCCCTCCAGCTCCTGCTCACCCTTTGCTTCACACCCACGCACAAACACTCTCTCTCTCTCTCTCTCTCTCTCTCCTTCATGTCTCCATCTGACTGACTCTCTTTCTGGGAGGTGAAACTCTGAGCTAAAGGTCTCCCTGCTCTGCCTGAGCTCCTGCCCAGGGTCGATGGTGCATGCCGATGGACCCCCCGCCGGGCGACGCACACGGCCCCGTCTTGAATGCTCCTGTATGGGCCTGGACCAGACTGGACTGAGGTCGTGAACAGCATCCATTTAAACCACTCACCTACACCACTCACACATAGACTCCATGATGTGTTCAGCTTCTTAAGGCAACTTCTCACATGTGCTCCTGACGCACCGGCGTAGAGCGGGCCGGAAACTTCCAGAAGCTTGGCTTTTCTGACAGCCGGTGAGAACAGAGAGCTCCCTGTGAGTTCTACTGAAGCGCTCGCACAGCGTCTGTCACCCGACGTCTCAGGAGAAGTGTCCATATCCCGTATCCCGTATCACGATAACGATAACGAGCCGGCGAGCCGTTCCGGGGAGTTTTGCCGATGGAAGTTCTCCCGGTTACGAGTGTTTGAAGAAGGAAA
>JAPMUY010001644.1:5000-7500 GCA_026901105.3 Galaxias olidus | reverse complement strand
TGTGGCCCATTGTCATGCTGTCCATGGGTGAACGGGTTCTGGGTGCAGGGAGCCAACTGGACATCATCAGACCGCCCCCCCCCTACCCTGAATCTGGCACCGCCATTGCAGACACAGAGGAACAGCTGGTGCGCTCCTTAGTCGGCTGGAACGACCTCCTACACACACACACTCACGCTACACGCAACACACACACACACGCTACACGCAACACACACACACCAACACAGAGTGTGTGTATGTCCCTTCAGGTAGAGAGGCTCATTCTTTGACAGTCAATCACCGCCAACGTAACAATATGAAACCGGAGTGAAAGGAAAGGCCTGCTATCGGTCCAAAGACACACGCACGCGCGCATGCATGCACACACTCACACACACACACACACACTCACACACACACATACACACACACACATACAGCCAGTCAACATCGGTCCTGACGGCGTCGTGTAAATCTCTGCCGGCGCACACCCCCACGTTGGGCTGCTCTCTCTCCATTGACACGCTGTGTTTTCTTTGAGGCCCTGAGCCCTCTGCAGCCCCGCCGGCCCACACCCAAAGCTTTTCTCAAGACACACGGGAGACGTGTAGTGTTCAAAGCCACAAAAAGCCTTCTTAGTTCGGCAAACATGAAAAGGTGGAAGACGGACTAGCGGACCGGCTCGCTGCCAATTAAGACGCATGTCTGCAGGGGGACAGGAGTGAGGGTGGAGAACCGAGTGAGGAAGGGAGGGAGGGAGGGAGGGAGGGAGGGAGGAAAAGGAGAGAGGGCAAGCGGGAGGAAGGGAGGGAGGGAGGAAGGGAGGGAGAGAGGAACGGAGGGAGAAAGGAACGGCGGGAGGGCGCGAGAGAGGAAGGGAGGGAGTAAGGGAGGGAGGGCGGGAGGGAGGAAAGGGAGGGAGGAAAGGGAGAGATGGAGGGAGCGAGAGCGGGAGGAGGGGAGGGCAGGAGGGAGGGAGGGAGGAAGGAAGGGAGGGAGGGAGGGAGGGAGGGAGGGAGGGAGGGAGGATGGAAGGGAGAGAGGGAAGGGAGAGAGGGAAAGACCTACCCCAGACCTCATCTGTCTCGTGAGCCGCAGCCTCCTGCTCCCTTCCTCGCCACCTCTCACCCCTGACCCCTTTGAAAAGGTTCCGCTTTGGTCCTGGAGAACATTCAGTGAAGATCAAGAGGAAGGAGGCTTTGAAGACAGTCTGAACACAGAGGGTCAGAACAGTCAAACTAATCCACTAATGGCTGCGGGGCCCTCGTGTGAAAGGGCCTGGTGAAAGATTCAGCAGATAAATGTTGGTGTCCGGTCAACAGAGGGATAACACCGGCTCAAACAGCGCCTCCTGTTTTGCCTGCATAAGGAACGTGATGCTCGGCGTGTGGTCCGTGTTTCTCGGGGCCCGGGGAACGCCACGGGGGCCGTTTGAACAGGAGTGTCTTGTTAACGCAAACACCCCACGCTGACCTCCATGCAAGTGTAAACACGGCACGCCGACGACCGCCAGGCGGGGGGGCCGCTCTGTGTCCGCTCTGTGTCCGTGTGCCTGTGTTTGCACAGAACGTGTGTGTGTGTGTGTGTGTGTGTGTGTGCTTGCTGAAGGAGGTGCATAAACATCGCTATGCGGTACTGTATTGACCGTTGGTCGTAAGTGAAACCCGCGCGGCCAGAAGCCTAAAATGGAAACCTCCCCTGATACCCCCCCCAAACGGATTCTATAAAGAACACCCCCCACCTGCTTTACCCCTCTATGCCTGACCAAGCTCCTCTGCCTGTGTGTTCAGTCCAGAATGTAACCCTCCTCTGCCTGTGTGTTCAGTCCAGAATGTAACCCTCCTCTGGCTGTATGTTCAGTCCAGAATGTAACCCTCCTCTGGCTGTATGTTCAGTCCAGAATGTATTCCTCCTCCTCTGCATGTTCAGTCCAGAATGTACCACTCCACTGCCTGCATGTTCAGTCCAGAATGTACCACTCCACTGCCTGCATGTTCAGTCCAGAATGTAACCTTCCTCTGGCTGTATGTTCAGTCCAGAATGTAACCCTCCTCCTCTGCATGTTCAGTCCAGAATGTACCACTCCTCTGTATGTTCAATCCAGAATGTACCACTCCTCTGTATGTTCAATCCAGAATGTACCACTCCTCTGTATGTTCAGTCCAGAATGTACCACTCCTCTGCATGTTCAGTCCAGAATGTACCACTCCTCTGTTTGTTCAGTCCAAAATGTTACCCTCCTCCTCTGTATGTTCAGTACAAAATGTACCACTACTCTGCCTCTATGTTCAGACCAGAATGTTACCCTCCTCCTCTGTTTGTTCAGTCCAGAATGTACCACTCCACTGCCTGCATGTTCAGTCCAGAATGTACCACTCCACTGCCTGCATGTTCAGTCCAGAATGTAACCTTCCTCTGGCTGCATGTTCAGTCCAGAATGTAACCCTCCTCCTCTGCATGTTCAGTCCAGAATGTACCACTCCTCTGTATGTTCAGTCCAGAATGTACCACTCCTCTG
>JAPMUY010001642.1:0-18876 GCA_026901105.3 Galaxias olidus | reverse complement strand
ATCTGTTGCATGTGGATTTCTGAGATCCCAGAGCTGGCCTCTCAGAATTTCACGATCCCCCCCCCCCCCCCCCCCCCCCCCCCCCCCCCCATTTTGAAAAAGTTTTTCTTCGTTTTAAGACGCCAATATCTTTAGTACCTAGTAACGGGAAGAGGATATATATTTCAGTTGATGGGTTACCGCCTTGTCAATTTGTACACCAACCATTTCACTAGTATGTATCACACAAAATTCAGAATACTGTCTTTTAAAAAATATAAAAAATGTCATGCCCTACTCTACAATACTGTGTGTGTGTGAGATGAGTAAGATTTCATCGGTTAGTAATTACTGTTTACATGGATACGTGCCAGACGCCGCTCAATCAAACACACAAACATTCACCTTCACACACACACACACACACACACACACACACACACACACACACACACACACACAAATAAATCCAACACCACAGGGGAACCGAGCACTTTGTTCATTTCTGAAGTGTACTTGCCAGCAGTTTTATGTCTGAGGTCTTTATAGCCATTCTGTACTCTCTGCTGCATGCGTGCGCGCAAGTGTGCGCGCAGGCTTGTTCGGGTAATGAGCTCAATGTCACTTAATGAAAATTTAATTTCACTTAGCCAAACACTAATCAGCTACACCTGAAAATTGGGAACTCTTATCTGGTGACCAGCTGCATACTTATAAGGAGTGAGAAAGAAGAGAAAGAAAGAGCAGGCCGCCGTAGTGAGGGGCTACAGGAGGGCCACACAAATGCACTTTTGTTATGATTATGTAGGGCTAAGACAAGCATTATACAAGGTTATTATCACCCGTGATTAGAGCGCTTTTGCAGTAGATGATACGAGACTTGATATCGGCACTTGCTCAAGAATTCAGGAATCACCAGCAGATTCTGACGAAGATCAATCACCGAGCAGATTGAAATAATGACAGGTACACACATCATCAATAATACAACACAAACAGAGAGACACACACTTGTACAGTGCAGGTAGTGACACACACATACAAACAAAACACAAGGGCATCTGTTAGTAGGGTGTATGAAAATTTTATGCTCGCTGCTTGATGGTTTCTTTGTTTTGAAGAGAAGCTGTCAAACAACCTCTAGTAAGGACTTTGTTTGCTAATCCTTATGTTGATAGATCCTAAAGAAGATAGGTACCCCGGCCCAGGGGGTGGGTGCAGAAAATATTCCACATAGATCTAGATGCGGCCTACATAGGGCCTAGGATGGGAGAGGATATTTCACATAGACGGATGAGATAGGCTCACATAGATCTAGATGCGGGAGAGATAGGCCTCACATAGACCTAGATGCGGGAGAGATATTCATAGATCTGGATGGAGAAATAGGGGCCCACATAGATCTAGATACTTTTAACCATGGCTTTAAAATAGACCTTCATTAAAGCACGCCTTAGCCCACTTTCACAGAGAGGTAACTCTCAGACTTGTCAGTGACAAATAAACAGCTCTGGGAATGGGAAAATTTTATTTCCTATTTGTCAATATTGGCTGAAAGTTTGTTTCTTTGTTGAGGTGTGTGTGTGTGTAACTGGACTCTGGCTTGCCTGGATTGGCTGGCAGTCAAAGGTGAAGGTGGCTCGATGGTTTTCAATAAACCATTTTCTGTAATTTATCGTTATTTAAGGCCACTTTAATGGTTTCTTCTAAAATAATCTACTTGTTGTCCAAAATCTATTGCTTTGGTAAAACTGTGATGGAGACCCAGAGCATATATAGGTGGAGTGAAGTTGCCAGATTTGTTTTTTGTTTTGTTTTGTTTATTTGCTTTATTGCCTTTATTCTGTTTGTCTTTTGTTAGTATTTTGTCTTTTATGTGTTGGAGTTTTATTAATAATACACAACACATTTACGTTTTCCAATATTGCAGTTGATAGTTTTGCTACTGCTAAAACTGCAGTCTTCTTCATTCAGTCTCATAGCAGCCCATATCAACAGCTCTGGCAGCCAGCTTGAGGTCTGCCCAGTGAAGTGCCAGATGCCACATGCCAGTCAGGTCTGACGCCATAGGAATAGCTGCATCTAAAGCACCAGGATGCCGTGAGTTGGAACTCAAGGAAGGCAGAGCCTTGCAAGGCTGTCGCCACTCAGGCCACCCTTATATTTACATCTGACAGAGTCAGCTCAATGCAGACAATAATAAAGAGGGCCAGGAGGATCCTGAGCCCTATGACGCATGTGGAGAAGTCAGGGAGGAGGTGCCAGGTCGGTGTTCATATCCTCGCTAGAGTGACAGCAGGAACAGGCACAGGGAGAGCAGCACACAAAGGAGAAAGACACAGGGCTCAGATCCAGTCAGCACAGGAGTTCATTTGTCTGCATCATTACAGCCAACTCCTGAGGCTTGACTGATTGAACAGGGCATTCTGAAAACTCCAGCAGTTGCATGGAACGAAGACCACGCTGAACTTTTCATGAATGAGGGATCTGAGGCCAGCTTGCCAGGCCGAAGCCCAGTTGATAGGCGCAGACGCTAGTGTGTGTGTGTGTGTGTGTGGACGACCAAAGAGACGGACGTCGAGAGAGCATGGCGAAATGTTTGTGGTATGGGTTGCCAGTCCAGCCCACTGAAGGACCAGGACACTTTGTTCTCTGACATGCCTGGGCTGACTTCAATGGTGAAAAGGCTGCCACAGAACACTCTAGGCACTGTGAAACTTTGATTCCTGTCACAATATGGTTTCAACATTTTATTTATTTATGCATTTGCATGTACTTTAGCTGTACTGTCTTTAGATTCAGGTACTTAGTCTGGTTGATTTATTTTGAAAAGTAGGTTGATGCATTGCTTTAGTTGTCATTATAATCATGTTTTTTTAATGGAAAATGAATGTCTTTTGTGTATGTTGCGTGAACACTAAACTTAACTTAAATTTAAATACCAGTTGGCCACGCAACATACACCAAAGACGTTTCATTTTTCAGACACACAAAAGAAAACGCAGTTATACAACGTCTGATATACAACTATAAAAACGTGCATCAACACACTTTTTCAAAATAAATCGGCCTCCAATTCAGGCCTGGATCTAAAAAAACAGTACAGCTAAAAAAAAAGTACATGCAAATGCATGCATTAATCATGATGTTCATATTGTACGGTAGGAGTCAAAGTTTCACAGAGTGTTTCGGAGTGTTCTGTTAGCCAGCCATACTCACCATTGAAGTCAGCGGCATGTCAAAGGAAACAAAAACCATCCTAATCCTCCAATTAGACTCATGGACAGCAGCCCATACCGCAAACAGCTGCTGTCTTCTCTCAAACGTCCGTCTCTTTGGTCGTCCACACACACACACACACACACACACACACACACACACACACACACAAACGTGTACCAGACTCTTCACGCTAACTGTCCAACTTTGGAGCTCGACAGCTGCAACGACGCTGGATCATTCCGGTGAGAAAAAAGTTCAGGGAGTTAAGGGTCTTCACGTTCGAGATACATGCAACCTTTTTTTTGGTTTTTCTCTCATCCCTTTCAGAATGCCCTGTTCAATCAGTCAAGCTCCGGTTTTGGTTGACATCAATGGGTCTGAAGACTGTGAGACTCCTGTTTGCTGGACACGGATAGGTCTGAACGCTGTTGTGCTGCTCTTTGATGTGCTGCTCTCCCTGTGCCTGTTCCTGCTGTCCGGCCACAACGAGAGACAATGAACACCGACCTGGCACCTCCTCCCTGACTTCATATCCCACACTCACCAGGCCTAACGCCATGGAAACCAGGGGGATCCTCCTGGCTCTTTGTGTGTGCGGTGGAGGTGGGGCTACGGTCAGATGTGTATGTGTAAAGGGGGTGTGGCCTGGTGGCGACAGCTTGCAGGGCTCTCTCTCTCTCTCCTTGGGTTCCAACTCACATCCTGGTGCTTTGGGAGATGCCAACTGTTCCCT
Organism: Galaxias olidus; assembly: GCA_026901105.3. Lineage (NCBI taxonomy): Eukaryota > Metazoa > Chordata > Actinopteri > Galaxiiformes > Galaxiidae > Galaxias > Galaxias olidus. The sequence continues at coordinate 14,942 of JAPMUY010001642.1, read as the reverse complement.
ATGGCGTCCAGGCCTTTTGTTTGAACGCCGCTGACGTCTGGCTTCCTTGTTCAGACCCTCAAAAGCCCCCAACACCCCAGAGCCCCTAACATTTGTTTTCCATACAGAAATCACCACCAGGATCATTAAGACCAGTCAAATCCCACAAAGCCCTTTCCCTTTTGTCTGAAAAAAATGTTGTTTCCCCTAAACAGACTGCTATGGGATTTGGAACGGGAAACTTTACTGACTTAAAGTTATCGGGCTGTGGAATTTCACAGTTTTAGCAATAGCAAAACTATCAACTGCAATATTAAGCCAGTGTGTGTTGTGTATTGTGTGTGGCTAAAACTCAACTTTATAAAAGACAAGCAACAAATGACTTAAACAGAACGCAAGATAATAAAACTCAAGTATGTAGTAAAACAAAACAAAAACAAATCTGGCAACTTCACTTTCCGCTGCTGTAATATCACAAGTCTCCATCACGAGTTTTACCAGAAACGTAGATTTTGAGATAACAAGTAGATTGTTTATTTTTAAGAAGAGAAACCACATTAGGAATGGCCTTAAATAACACAGGTAAATCAGCATTACAGGAAATGTGGTTTATTGAAAACCATCCTGAAAAACCACAGAGCCACCTTCACCTTGACTGCCAGCCAGTCCAGTGGCCAGAGTCCAGTTTACGTTCCTCAACAAGGAAACAAACTTTCAGTAGTATTGACCAAATGGGAAAACCCCTACGTTACTTTCCCCATTCCCAAATGCAGACTGTTTATTTGTCACTGATAAGTCTGAGTTCACACCTCTCTCATGCTGAAGTGGAGCAAAGACGTCAATACAATGAAGGTCTAATTTTACAAGCCATGGTTAAAAAAGTAACCATCTAGATCTATGTGGGCCTATTTCTCCACATCCAGATCTATGTGGGCCTATCTCTCCACATCTAGATCTATGTGGGCCTATCTCTCCACATCTAGATCTATGTGGGCCTATCTCTCCACATCTAGATCTATGTGGGCCTATCTCTCCACATCTAGATCTATGTGGGCCTATCTCTCCACATCTAGATCTATGTGGGCCTATTTCTCCACACCCACCCCAGCTAACTGGACCAGATATGGCAAAAGCAAACACCTATCTTTTTCTTTAGGATCTATCAACATAAGGATTAGCAAACAGGGATCCTTACTAGAGGTTGTTTGACCGAAAGCCTACTTCTGGAAACAAGGGGCTTATCAAACAGCGACAGCAAACCTTTCATACACCCTACTTTAACAGATACCCTTTAACAAGCATCTGCTCCCCACTCTGTGTGTTTTGTTTGTGTGTGTGTCCTGTCACTACCTACCTCTCTAAGTGTGTGTGTTCTGTGTCTGCACATTTGTGTTTGTGTGTGTGTGTGTGTGTGTGTGTGTGTACCTGTCATTATTTCAATGCAGCGGTATAGGTGGACCCTGACCCCTGACCCCTGCAGTGATTGGTCTTGGAACAGGTCTAGCTGCTCCTCCAGTCTCCAGTTCCCTGGAAGACTAACCGGGCAGGTTAACGATATCAAGTCTCGCGTCGCCCTGCCACCTTATCTAATCACCGCGGTTCGTGACAATAACCTTGGCGCCAAGTAAAGAAAAAAATCTTTACATTCGACAAACCCCCCCGCCCCTTACCCACTCAATCTGTGAGAAACGAGATTGCGTTGAGTAGCGACCCCTCCCTGTAGCCCCCTCCTCTGACTTGTCTCTATTTTTTCTTTCTTTCTCTTTCTTTCTCACTCAGCTGTCATTGTGTTTACGCTGGTCACCAGATAAGAGTTCCCCTTGATCAGGTGGGCTTGATTAACAAAAATAATGTGTTTAACTAAGTGAAATTAGGGAAAATTAAAGTGTTTCATTAAGTGACATTAACCTTCCTGAGCGTGTGCCCACACCCACGCGCACAAACACACGCGCACACACACACACCCACGCACACACACATGCAGCGGAAGTACAGAATGGTAATTTACTGCACGTTTCAAGGCCATCAGACCTCGCTTGCCCAACTCACAAAGGCTACTACACTTCCAGAAATGAACAAAGGGTCTTTCAGTTCCCTGTAGTGTTAGTTTATTTGTGTGTGTGTGTGTGTGTGTGTGTGTGTGTGTGTGTGTGTGTGTGTGTGTGTGTGTGAAGGTGAATGTTTGTGTGTTTGATTGAGCGGCCGTCACAACATTGGCCATGCCAGGCTTCTGATAAGACTGACCACTACAACCGATGGGAAACGTGCATCTTACTCACCATCTCCTTATCACATACACACACACAATGTGTAGAGTAGAGACAAAACATTTTTTATATTTTTTTAAAAGACAGTGTTACGTTTTGTGCTGTGCAGCTACTGGTGAAATGGTTTAGTTAACATAAATTAAAACAAACAGTAACCCATCAACTGAAATACTATATCCTCTTTCAGACTACTTTAGGGCAACTTCTAGAATGTTAGCGTGTTAAAACAAACACTAAAAATGGCTGTGAAGGAGAGGTGGTCTCACCTGGAAGAAATCTGGTGAGGGGGTCTGGGGAGCCGGGGACTCTGGGATCTCAGAGTCCACATGCAGCAGGTCCCAACTGTGCCAAGAGCTGAGGCGCCCAAAACGCATCTTCCCCTCTCGAAAAACAACAACTTACAACCTCGATAGTAGTAACAAAAAACAGAACAAAACAAAACCGAGCAGAAAAAACTGCCTCATCCAGAAACAAAGTCGGAAAAAGATCAAAGTGACATGACCGGAAAAAATTGATCCGACCAAAAGTCACCAAGATGGTTCAAAAAAGGAGATGTTCCAAGCAGCAACAGCAGAAAAGCGAAGAGTCCTTCCTTACTCAGCAGCAAATGGCTTGTCTATCCATCTCAGTCTGCTGATCCAGTGCACTGCAGGCCAACGATCACTCACACTGATCGTAAAGCTCACCGGCTCACTGGGTATCCACCCTCTTCCACAGAGCAAAAGGCTTAACCACACCTGTCTGCTTAGGTGTGTCAGAGAGTTTCTTTCATTCATGCACGCACACACACACACACACACACACCTAATGCCGTGGACAGGCAGGTAGATACACCTTCAGGGTCTACTACTCAGACACCCAGCAGGCTCCACCCACTGTCAGAGGGTCCTATAGTCTTGGCTATTAATAGTTCCCCTTCCTTCTTGCAATGCTAACATGTGGTATCACATACTGCACATAGCTTATTTAGGTTAAACGACTGCTATCAACATTTGTAAATTCAATAGAAACCGCTGATTTCACTATCAAATGATTTCTTAAAAACAATGAGGCCTCAAGGCCTCGAACACTTCAGACATCCCCCCCCTTTGTTCTCAAGGCGGCAGTTTGGGCTTTCTCTCAGTAAAGTACCCTCAAACGATTGACAGATACTTCCCTGCCACAGACTGAACGCCGGCATATGCGTCAGATTGCTCACCGGTCAATTCAATTCCAAAATACATCATTTCACAGGCCATTTACACCTGGGATGGAGAGCCATGATCTTCCTTTTTGGGGGGGCTATGAGCCAAAAGGAGGGATGAAGTTGTCTGGTTCTGTCAGTCTGGGCTACAGGCCAATTCTCAACTTCTAACTGCCAGGGCGTTGACCGGAATAGGAGTACTTCTTGAACGTGTGTAGAAGATTGACATTAAATAGCAGTCGTGACAAACCGCTACCATTTTAAAAACAAAGCCAATAAAAGCAACAAAAAATGTATTTTATCCTCTACTGGGTGACTTCCCTTTCCCTGGTTCTCAATATACGGCATTTTACATTACATTGCATTCATTTAGCAGACGCTTTTATCCAAAGCGACTTACTAAAAAAAATTGTGCTTTCAACAACCATACTATACAAGTAAGCATGACAGTCAGGTGAGTACCAAAACTGTCTCTCTACAAACCTGTTGTATATTTTAATATGGCAACAAATGGGATTATATTGCATAAAATAACTAGTGAAAAAAAAAAAGAGTTCAAAGATCAACGTAGCCACTTACTGTGACAGACACGGCCGTCTCGTTTTATCTTTATGACCTACTGTAAAACACTGAACTGTTGCAACCGCCGCCGAGCACTTTCTATTCCTCTGAAATGAAATGAGAACGAGTACAGAACAGTCAACTGTACCTCCAGGACAAGTAGACCCCTATTTGACATTTCATAGTCACTAATAATCTCTCATCGATGCCCTTTGATGCTCCGATTTGACCTCATGGCCAGACATAAAAGTTGTACCCCAATGCGTAAAGTGCCTCTTAAGTCAGGCATAGTGAATCTGTGTTTGTGACAAATAATTTGTTGGTCACATCTTTAACTGTACTATTTACCAACTAAGCTGAACTCAATTGATGGTGTCTCAGTTTAACCAGGAGTTATTTAAAGGAAAAATATTTAAAAAAAAAGTTAAATGCGGTGCACATTTCATTATTGCAAGTCACCCTAGTCATAATAAAATCTGAATGAAATGATGTGTTACTAACACATTTATAACACCAATGCTCCTTTTAGCCCAACCAAAGACAAACAATGGCTATAAAACACCTTAGCAGGGCATAACATTAAATTATACAGTTGTCTGTTCAAACATAGCCATAGCTTTTATACAGTATAAATGAGGATGTTTGGTTGATCTACATAGCAGCTTGGCACAATACGTTACAATGCCAAGCTGTTATGGTAGTCACTAGGCAAATATCTAGGCTACGCTGAGTAAAGTCCTAGAATCAATAAAAAGCAGTTTTGTAGGCATTAAAAGGCAGATATCAGAGAGATAAAAACCTCCATGGTTAGCATGGTCAGCACCTATCAAGCCAACGTACGCCTGGGTTAAGCATAACACTGTCTGCATCAGCGCTCAGATGTGAAATAGTAAAAACAGCAGCAGAATTAATTTGCACTTTTACAAGCACTCTACTGCCCCTTTGAGGACAATTTGAGAAATGCTACTTGAGTGCCTTAAGGGGAAACAACCTACAAAAGTCAGGTTAATCTGAGAAATGCATTATTTTTAACCCCCACACAGCCAGTTTTTTAAATGAACCTTTTATTAATATAAACTATTTCCAGAATCTGAGGGAAATTTCCACTTGGGTTTTATTTTCAGATGAATGCAGGAATCCTGGAAGCAAATGCAAGTAGTTTCAGGTGGATCCCAGAGTGACTCAAATCACACCCGACTCCTGTATTTACACGCAGACCCAAACACTTCTCAGAGCGAGTGATCTCAATACAGGCCTACCGACGTTTAGCTCCTGTGTAAAGCCTGTTTCTTTGCCCAGGGCTAAGACGACATCTAGCAGGGGAGATGATGTCACAAAATGACACAATACACACACTCCTACTGGATGTACAGACATGTCTGAAGCGCCGATCACAACACTGACTTCTTGTTAAGTTTTTCACTACGTAAGAAGACGGAGCTAATCTACACAGGCCAATTACCAGCTTTACCCACAGACAGGGAGGGATGCATGTGACACATTGTAGGAGTAGCCACCGGTGCTATTCTGAGAGTCTACATTACGCATCTATGTCAGAAAGGGGCAGTAACAAAGGGTTTTGAATTGCCTTGGGGGAGATAGCACTTTCTCAAAAGTTTGTCACACTTTCTACATCAGAACCTACCAAAACAGGGATATTCCACAAATACGTTTTTAACATAGAAATCTTGTTATTCTGCTGCTGTGACCCTTGTAAGTAGAGTCTGAGCACAACTGTGTGTGTCACGTTAGTTTGGGACTCAGAATGCAGCTGACTACTGCAGACGGCCTCCATCAACACCTGTCCTCCCAGCCAAAGTAACCAGTTCATGTGGTCGCAGGAAAGGCAGGAGAGTGGCAGAGCCTGTTCCATCCTGAGTGAGGTCATCCACAACAGTCGGGTCAGGAGTTCTTACACCCTCACAGAAAAATAACAAGTAGGAAACACTTTTATGCGCTGAGCAGTCATTATGACCCTTTAGTACATCAAACAACATCACCAGCAAAAACTGTCCATCTATGTAATCTAAGCTGTGGTCTGTGAAAACAGCCGCTCTGCTCCGGTACAGGGCCTACAGCACTGCGTCATTAAGGCCCACAGCAGCGCGCATGGCGGGCACTTTGGAACAAGGGCTGGCACCCCTGTCTTGCAGGAGAAACCCAGAGACGGTCTCCCGGTGTTACCAGCGAGCAGACCGACACATGGAAAAATCCGCTAATGGCAGGATCAGCAGGAGACACGAAGGGACCTGCAGGCACCATGGGATCATGAGGATTATGGAGGGAAACAGAGAGACATGTAGGGTGGGAGCCACGGGGTGTACTGGTGAGAGTTTACGGAAGGTTGGGGTGGCGTGCGAAAAGAAATGATGAAGATGAGTCGGTCTTAAGTCTCGAACAACGGTCCAGAGCAAACCGGTTTCCAGGGCCGTGTTTCAGACACGGTGACGTATGTTTGTTTGGAGTGAGTCAGACCGTGGCCACACGCACTCACACACACTCACACACACACACACGCCTTGGTGACGTGATGTCCTGGACTCACCAGCAGGTCGATGCTCTCCCGTCGGCCCAGGGAGCCGCTCTCGCCCTTCCCGGGGTGAGGATGTAGGCGCTCTGGCCCCCGGAGGAGGGCTTCATGTTGGGCAGGCTGAGCGAGCGCAGGTCCTTCACCCCCTGCTCCACCTTCAGCTCGTCACCGGGCCGCGCTGCAGGACCAAAATCACACATGAGGACAGGTTTAGCTTTCCCCATTCCAACTGTTCTGCGTTCGGGTTGTTTTCTGTTAACGGTTTAAACCAAATGTATTCAATATTGAGAAAAAAAAACACATTGTCCAGCAAACCCATAAAAGATTGTTTGGTGTGTGATCTGCCTAGTGATTATAGAGAAGTCAAAACAGTCAAAATGTGTTTTATTTATTTTATGTACATTTTGACTGTTATCTGTAATCCCAAAAGTTGTTTACAATTTGAAAATAAGCAAACTAAACGGCAACATTCCTGTATCGGTCGAGAAATCCTGGGTTATGGAAGTGAGAACAACACTGACAAGACAATCTGGGGACTAACACTGGTGACAACATCCTAGTCTGTTTCATCAAGTCAGCTGCATGTTTATTTCCAAAACATCAAAACTAACAAAGTGCTGCTAGATCAGAAACAGAAAAGACAGCCTTACAAATGGACTAAGAACACACAGAATATGAGGAAATCCAACAAGAACCGGATAAACTAGAACAGCAAGCAGACCGCAAAAAAATTAATAAACGCAGATTCATCGTTTAGTTAGACGGCTTCTACGTGACCCCACCCCCCCTCCCTCCCTCACCGACCCCCCTCTTTTTCTGGCCCTGTAAAGCAGCATGTGACCATCTCAAATCCAACAGCTGTAGATTGTATTTCTGTGGACGCTGACCTCTGTGTGTAACCCCAGGCTGCGGTAGCAAAGTGTGACCAGATGCGGATGGGGGCCGGGGGGGATTCTAAAGAACAGCACAGACCTATTAGTCATGGGCCTGGGATAGGATATCTATCGTGAGTTTAATGCGGCTCTTTCAAGTCCCTGGGGCTGCTTCAGATATATACTTTGCTGCTACGGGTTCCAAGATGGTGGACGCCCCTGTGCAGTTTCCTCTTTAAACCAGGGTGTGACAGGAAACTGCGGCTCTGCCGTTTGTCCCACCCAGCTCCATTGTTTTGGGCTCGCGTCCCGGCTACAGATCTATAGCTCTCTAATAAAAACTGAAAAGTACAAATCTGTTTGTTTTTTCTGGTTCAGTTGAATTGGTTCATTGTCTGCTCTCCCCCTTCTTCTTTCTTTGTTTGATAATAGGGGTTTAGAGAATGTTCAGTGTTACAGAAATATCACAAGTAGACCTTCTGAAGGAGAGTCACGATTCAAGATGGGACCTTTCTATTTAAAGATGCTGAATAATAATGACCTGGACCATGTGACTCAATTATTCATCAATAAATTCAAACGTTATCACCATTATCAAATGTGAGCAATTAACCGTTTCAACAGAATTACACAAAACGTAACCGTATTCGGTCTTCTTACCTTTAACTTTGAGATAGTGTCCACCAAAGCGGTAGGCCTCAAAGTTGAGCGAGAGAGGTGTGTTAGACTGATCCAGGAACAGGTCGACGCGGGACAGCTCAATCCCCTTCCTCTCAAACACCGGTCCCAGTACCTCCCTGGAGGGAGAGCAAACACCGGGAGACACACTTAATACAAGTACACATTGCAAACCACAAATACTATCAAGAAATATATCATTACGTTACATATCTATTACAGTGCCTGTGCTCTACTGCTTTTGATATTATAAATTAAAATTGGTCTAAAGCGCTAAAAACCTCTACAACTAAACGTACTAGCTGCACTTAGACCTCCATGACCGCTCACCTTAAGGTCTTCTTTTTCACAGCAGGTACGATCTCGGTGTCGATGTCCACGTTGAGATCGAACTTGAGGCTGAAGCACTCTTTGCTAGGATCCTGCAGGGGGCGATAAAGGGACAGTTGTGTTAGATAACGGTTAGAGATTGTGACTTCTGAGGACCAAGCCAGGAGAGACAGGCACGTTGTGTACAGGCCTTAAGGAGTTCTTTGTGTCTGATGAGACACTCGGAGGCTCAGACGGTTGTATATCTACAGGTGGGTGCTACACATTGTAAAGTGCTCTGGGTGTCTAGAAAAGCACTGTATCAAATCAATTATTATTTTTATTTTAAAATATCTCTCCCCAAAACGGAGAGAGATCCAGTTAAGATGGTGGCTGCTTAATTATCACTAGAATGGCAGCGGTTTAATTTTTGATATGGCAGGTAATCGGGTTTACATGATAGTGAAGGTCCACGGAAATGTCAAGAAAACGATGGGTTTTTAGAAGAAGTTAATTTGCTTTTGTACATCCAACTATGCAATTTTTCTTAAAATGTAAAGGTTATTTTTTATATTATGTATTTTGCAAATACTTTGTATTTAACATAACACACTATACACTCACATCAGTGGGATTATTTATATTTGACATAACGCACACACTCACATCGGTGGGAGTATTGATATTTAACATAACATACTATACACTCACATCACATCAGTGGGAGTATTAATACTCCCATGACACACTATACACTCACATCAGCGTCAGTATTTATATTAAACATAACACACTATACACACATCGGTGGGAGTATTTATATTTAACATAACACACTATACACTCACATCAGTGTGTCGTCTCCTTGGCTTCTTCTTCACCAGTTTCATGCCCCCTGTCTTGCGCTCCCTGGGAAAACAACAGTGGCACCCACACTTGTTACAAATCCTGCACTACAATGCAGGAGGAAAGACATCTTAACACTCATGCATGGAGTGTGAAAACTAAACCAGTGAACACAAGTGTTTCTCATACACAAATACATTACTGAGCTTTTTTCTATTAGCATGAAATGAAAGCAGCACACGGGGAGTGTGTTTTAGAAGACTAGTGACAAAGCAGCCAGCTACGGAAGCGGAACGCTGACATGAACAGGCAGAGGGAGAGGAGACTGACCCGCGGTCGTTGACCCCTTCCTCCTCTTCCTCCAGATCCGAGGGGGGGCTGGTGCGTGGGGGGCACGAGCGCGTGGACACGTTCCGAGCCAGAATAGAGCCTGGAGGTGACGGGGTGGGGGGGGGCCGAAAGATAAAGAGAGAAAGAGAGAAGAAAGAGAGAGAAAAATAAAGAGGTGGTTAAGAGACTAGACAATGGGTGATGGTGTGCAGATAAATGTTCTCAGCAATAACTCATAACTTGTAAACATGGAAGTGGGTGGCTGGCTTAGAGGCTAGATGAACAAGCGCACAGATATTTTAATACTTAAACAAAATTAATCAAACGGACCCAGTCACCGGGACAGAGGCAGCGATGGTGTGACTCAGCATTACGGTGAGAGTTCCACACATCAGAGCTATGAGCACACACGCATACACACACAGGTCATCACAGGTCATGACCTCTGCTTCAGGAAAAACACCAAGTATCGACAAACCGAAAACGATGTTACAGGAAGAGCAGTCATGTCCTATGCCAAATTTAGACTGTTGCCTGGTCGATTGTACATCGTTGTCTATAAAAGTATTTGCGTGAGTGTGTTGTTGTGTTTGGTGTGTTTCCTGGGCTTCATAAACACCATTGTGTGGGACAACTGCTGCGCACCCACAGTGCTATTTAAGATGCATGTCAAACACTCAGCACCCCACTGTGCATCAGCATTTCCTGTTGTGTGTGTGTGTGTGTGTGTGTATGTACGGGACAGTAGGGGTGGTGGGCTCCTCGAATGCACATACTGCTTTAAACACAGGAAGTCGAGCAGGTACCTTGGGGTTGAAGGTCAAAGCGGGGGTGCCGGTCAAAGTGCATGTTGTCCTTGTCGTCGGGGTGACGGCGTGAGTCACATGACTCACAGAGGTGAAGAGGACTCTTAGAGTTCAAGTCCTGGCAGTCTGGGTGGTGACACACCTGGAGAGACCGGGCGAGACAGTCAGTCAGACAAACTGGGCTCACACACACACACACACACACACACACACACACACACGTGTCTATAAATCGTGCAGATAAGTAGCACACATCCACACCCAAACACTGACACTGACACACACACACCTGTTTGTCCCTCCCTGACAACAGTCCCAACATCACCTGGCGATGGAGACAGACATCGCTAAGGGTGGACGCTCCAAAAGAATCATGACTCCCTGCCGCTAAGTACAGCCCGAATAACACACTATCCAAGTCTCCACCCCTTAACAGATCCCGAATCAGCTTCTTTTAACCCAACACTCCTCCAATACCATCTACACCAGCAAAACTGGCCCGAGGTCAGCCGCTAGACTAGAGGAAGGAAGCTCCAGAGCTCTAAAAGCAGACATGCAGCAGAAGGCAGCAGGATTACTCCCTGCTCAAGAGCCAGACCCAGACAGCCGCACTACCCCCCCCCCCCCCCCTCTCTCTGTCCATCTCCATCTCTCCCCCTCCTCGCCACTTCAGGGGGTCCCCCGCTGCACCTTCCCCCCGGGCCACACTCCCACTCCCACTCCCACTGCTCAGCCTCAGCCTCTCCACAGGAAACCTGGATATATCAGGAGATACAATGGAGCTCCTACTAATGTACTTCCTGACATTGTCTCCGTGTGCTCAGGAGGTGCCCCCCGCGCGTGTCTCTGTCTGTGTGTGTGTCTATGAATCTGTCTGTCTCTGTGTGTGCCTATCTACGAGTTTGTCTGTCTCTGTCACTGTGTGTGTGTGTGTGTGTGTGTGTGTGTGTGTGTGTGTCTGTCTCTCTGTGTATGAGTCTGTCTCTGTATGTGTGTGTGTGTCTAGTAGTGTCTCCCTCTCTCTCAGTGTGTGTGTGTACCCTGGTATGTGGCTGAGTGCACCCCAGGGACAGAGGCTGTGCCAGGCAGTCTGGCCCTCCATGTAAACATGTCGCCAGAGAGAGATATACGCTACAAGGTTTCCCCCCGCCCCCGTCAAACGCCTTACATAAGCATGACGCCACGGCAAAACACACACGTCAACATGTCAACTTTAGCCCTCCATATGCTCTTTGTATGGCCGCCTCTGACAGGATTAACACTGTCCTGAAAGCACTACTCACACCATGCTCATTTATACAGACCCTACAAACGGTCCTCTCTCTCGCTCTCTCTCTGCCCTACCTTCCAGCACTGATGGTGCGAGCAACACGGCTCTCCGGCCGCGCACGCCGCCTCCGTATCCATGGCAACGGCGGGCGGCTCAGAGCGGCCGACGCGCGTCCGATGACACCACACTGGTGGTCCGCCTCCGGGTCGCTACGGGGCAGACGACCTCCTCCCCAAACCGACTCCGACCAAAACACGAACGCACAGCCCAATTATTCCACTCTGCTCGAGATCTGTTCCTGGAGGGTCCGGCGCTCACTCGACTGGTGGTCAAAACGGGGGAGGACGACGACGAGGGGGAAGGGGGGAGGAAGAGGCACCAGAGGAGGCGAGGCTAAGTGAGGGTATCCTTGCATGACCCAAAGTAAAAGGAAAAAAAAAGAAGAAGAAGAAGAAATCGAAGGAAGTTTGACAAATTAAAGAGGGGAGAAGCTGCAGCTCTTGAGAAGTCCAAAGCTGCCCTAATCTCCAGGCTCTAATTGGTGGCTGTGTTCTGTCAGGACCATCTGACAATGGGAAGATATACCAGCTATCCCGCTATTAACTCCGCTAGTCGGGGTCTCTCTCCGTCGCCCCTGTCTGTCTGTCTGTCTGTCTGTCTCTCTCTCTCTTTACCCCCCGATTTGGTACAAACCCAGACTCCTCCCTCTCTCTACTAAGCCCAATTTATCCAGTACAAACGACAGAGAAGAGTTTTAAATAGAACAGAAGGAAGAAAAAGAGAGAGAGAGACAGAAAGAAAAAGAGAGAGAGAATGGCCCTGTGTTTACAATAATAGCCATGTCATGCAATCCGTCGATAAACACAATTAGGTTAAGTGTGCTTTGATGTTTGTGAGGCGCATAGCGATGCCAAACTGTCTGGACAGGCCAGGCCAAGGGTATACATTTTCTGTACAAGGTTATGGAGGTTGATGATATAATGTAAATGTTTATATTAAAATCAGCTTTGTCTGGAAGGTCTCTTTTCTCTCCTTCACATTCTTTTCGGGTTAACTCTCCCTAAGAAAGCCAAGTTCACACTTGTTCAAACAAAAACTCAGAAGGAAAGATGTGTTTATGTTTCGAGCTACAGCACCAGTCTCTGGTGGGGCCAAACGCCATGGCAACGCGACACAAAACCTCATAAAAAAGGTGGAGACAGAGTGACAGACCACTAATCCCTGACTCAGTCACCTTTGCCCATCCCCAATTAAAACAACAATAAGAACATCTGAAGAAAGAGCTTTGGAGCTTCCACATGGCTGCCAAGGGGAGAGAAACTGGAAGTATCTGCACCCGGAGCCAAAACAAACGAGCTTGTGGTGGGAGGGGGACAAGGTGATGGAGGAGGGAGTCCGTGCGGAAGGACGAAGGCAGGGAGCCGACAGCAGGAGACGAACAACAGATGAGAGAGTGAGAAAAGAAGAATACCTGGGAAATAAAACAAATGAAAAATAAAAATGTGCGTCTTGACATTCAAATCGCTGAGGATATGAGGGTCCAGGCATTTTTGAAATAGTGAACATTCCTATGGATGCGAGAGACGTGATTGATACCATTAGGATGCGCCAGCCTCTCTCCCCCAGCTGGATAAACAGACACACACACACACACACAGAAAGGTGTTTCAATATTTTTCTCAAATTCTTCTTCAAATTTTGAGCGAGAGGGAGTTGAAGGAAATAACGGAACTGAAAGGGGGCTGGATCCCGGTAGTGAGAGGGGGGAAACGTGAGGTGAAAGAACACACCGCTGACCCTCGTGCTGCTGGGGACAGGAGCCGATCACTGTGAGGGGGGGGGGGGGGGGGCAGCTGACTACACTGACGGCCAGCGCAGCACGCCAGCCTGTGGGACGACAACAACAAGTGGCACGGGAGTGTGTCGCGTGCATCGTGGACCCCCAGACGCTGCCGCTTAGATCAGAGGGATTAGCGGTTTTGGGGGCTGGGGTGGGTTGAAAAGGGGGAACAGTGAGAAACACACACACACACAGACACACACACACACCACACACAGCAACAGCTGGGGGCTGTGTAACAGTGTAGCGGTTCTCTCTGTAGCCCTTAGTGGGGCTCAGCACATCGGCTGTCCACGTGGCACCTGCTCAGACAGACAGCCGTTTTTTATCAACGCATACTGATGGCAAAGCCCTGATCACGCGCACACTCACACTCACAAGTTCCGACAGACGGACGAAGCGTCGTCGATGAGCGGTTGGCTTTGTAGTCCCGCTCAATGAAGGGCTATCGAGTTTCCTATAGGGGGAAAGGCAGCTGTCAGGGTCTGAGACACGACCGGAGGAGATAAGGCTGTCCTTCATACACACACACACACACACACACACACACACACACACTACATCCTTGATACCGATGGAAACAGCCTACCCTTAAAGGTGCAGTATGTAGTTCTAGAGAATTGGGGGAAAAACTGCAAGAATTTGAATCACAACACTCAAAAAAGCCAACCTCCTGAGTCTTTGGTCCCTCCTATCCCTCTCAAAGCCCCATCCCACACATGCTCGTGCGCGCTCTGACTTATGTTGTGCATATTTCCGGTTCTCACCAACAATGCATAAAGCGATGTCTAATTCGGAGGTGAGAAACAAAAGAATCCCGAACATCTGATCATAAACGCTCAAAAACTGAGTGGTTCACACCAAAGCAACGAGCAGAGACACAAATGACCGTTTCCATAGTAACTACATAGTTAGCTAACGTTAACAAAAACAATTTCATAATTGTATTTCCCTGTTAGTATGAGCAATCCTTTTTATTTAGCTGCGATTGGCACCATAGCTACTATACGTTGCCGAGTATATCCAACATATGCATGTAAACGAATAATGCCTTTTTGACAAATCTGGCGCGATACTTCCTAACGTTCTAAAACTGCACGTGGCGATTTGACAAGCCAAGTTTTTTGCCAGGGCATTCAGCCACCTTGCAACTAGTTCACACCGCTGCTACTTTTGTCTGCGACGCGGATTGTAACAACAAGCTTGTTTGGAGGGTGACGCTGTCAGCAGACCTGTATTTCACCTAGGAGTGTGCACGTGAGGTGATTGACAGGCAGGTGGCCCTTATTCCTTGCAAAAAACTCCCCTGATTGGTTAGGGTTGGGCGGGCGTCCCTAGATTTTTTAAAAGCTGAATACAGGGCCCAGGGCGCTCATATATAGCGCACCTTCTCTCCGAGCGTTTGGTTTAATGATATCCTCCAGGAGGTATGTAATAAACGTAAAAAAACATAAAAGATGTAATATATTGC
>JAPMUY010001641.1:150000-187500 GCA_026901105.3 Galaxias olidus | reverse complement strand
ATACAGTACAACTTCAACTACATGCAGAATAAATAAATGTGCACATGAACACACAAGCACACCAAACTCTTACATTCCTCAGCAGTTTGTTATGGAAAGTGAAGGGCCAGGCCATGCGTACGATGCAGAGAGGCCTGCTGCATGGCACCAGTGTGCTGGGTCAAGGCCTTCCACAAAGAGCAAAGGAGAAGCAGAGACTATGGAAGAGCTACACAACACTGGGGGTCACCTTGCCTGGCTTTAAAGATCAATGTCTGTCTCGCTCAGAGAGAGAGAGAGAGCGAGGGAGCGGGAGAGAGCGAGAGAGAAAGAGAGAGAGATATATATATATAGAGAGAAAAGGAGCAAGAGAGAGAGAGAGAGAGAGAGAGAGAGAAAGAGAGAGAGAGAAAGAAAGAGACAGACAGAGAGAGAAAGAAGGAAAGAAACAGAGAAAGATTGAGTGAGAAAATGATCGAGAGAGAGATAAAGAAAAAGAGAGAGAGATAGAGAGAGAGCAGAAGGCTGACTGCAGTCCGAGGGTAAATCAGTTTTCCAGCTTCATTTCAATGCAGGTAAAACACACAGGGG
Source organism: Galaxias olidus (assembly GCA_026901105.3). Lineage (NCBI taxonomy): Eukaryota > Metazoa > Chordata > Actinopteri > Galaxiiformes > Galaxiidae > Galaxias > Galaxias olidus. Next base: position 186,930 of record JAPMUY010001641.1, on the reverse strand, counting down.
TCGGGCTCAGCTCCAACTCCACCCTGTTCACGCACACACACACTCACACACACACACACACACACACACACACACACACACTCATACACACTCACAGACAAACTGCATGACACAGTCCTTTAAATAAACACACCGCAGTACCACAGCCTGGACTCTTTTCTCCCTGCGACTCCACACACCAGTTCCTAACGCGGTTGGAAGCATCGGCAGCGCTCGGCAACACGGCCCGACTCTGTTTATCTGTGATGCATCGAATTGTGCTCACTTATTATTCAATCATAATTAGCTTTCATCTATTGCCCTTTAGATATGCATTCTGGGGAGCGTTTTCATACCAAATGCAAATGTGGGCAGTTGGAAGAATCCTGCCGCAGAGTACGGAAGATTGTGCAGTATGTTTATGAATACTATTTGGCGACATAATCAAGGGTGTTTTACAGTAAGCCTCTCCGTGTATTACTGTTTGTGTTCTTCATCAAACAGTTACTCTGCTTGAACAACTGTGACCAATAGCATCGCTCGTCACCTCACACAGGACAAGCCTTTTGCAGTTAATCTAGAGCTCCTGATACACAGACACCGGCGTTCAGCTCGCAGAAAAACTACAACCTCACCCTGCACCTCGCACCACATGGGGAAATGTTAAATTATTAGCTTTTCAAATAAACCGCACATAACTCAGCCGCCTCAGAACAGGGGGAAAATGAGAGAGAGAGAGAGCGAGAGAGAGCGAGAGAAAGAGAGAGAGAGAGAGAGAGAGAGAGAGAGAGAGAGAGAGAGAGAGAGAGAGAGGGACGCGTCGACGCTGAAGGTCTGAATGATGGACGAACTACAGAGGAACATAAACGGGACTGATTTAAATCACTTTAAATGTAAATGTTTATCGCACGGAGAGATGCAGATGCAGCCTGAGCGGAGGAGATGGAAATTGTTTCCTCTCCTGAATGTGACAATGCCTTTAACCCTTCAGGGGGCTGCGACGGTCAGGGGAGGGAGTAGGTGGGGTGGGGGGGGGGTGCGCTAGAGGGGGAACCTTTAGTCCATGCTGAGTGGAGGAGACTGACGGAGGAGCTGGCGGAGGGACACGCTATAAATGAGACCCCCCCCCCCCCCCCCTGCAAAAGCAACTGCAGCGTAAAAAAAATGTAAAGAAGTGGAGGGACCGGGTCGACGTCGCTCAACTAATGTGTTGCATATGAAGCGCATGAATCCATGCACGTTATTAGGCAAGTTAGGAATTCATGCAAGTAATTATTTAAAAATAAAAAAGTTTTACGATATGCCATATCAGAACCGACCCACATCATGCAGGCCGGCTTAAATGCTCCCCGTGCCATTGTTAATCGCAGGTCTGCCAAGGCAGATGCAAATGGTGTCCCCTTATAGATTGCCGACACTCAACTGAAGTGGAAAGATTCCGTGCCCTTGCGTCACAAGGTCACGTATGAGACGTAACGCCGCTTATTGAGCTCCCACACAATGGCCCCCACACGTTCACACGCTGTGTAATTAATTCAAAGGCATTAAAGGGAAGTGCATGACGATGATTCAAATGCCAATATGGATACATTTCAAAGTGATTCCCCATAGTTGACCTCCACGGGAGAGTCCAATATTGTGACAGCAGACAACTGCATTATCTTTAATAACCTAATCATTGGACAGTGTAAATGACCGTGACTCAGAAGTCAATAGGCTACGAAGAAGAAAAAGATTTACAGTTCAATCTGATTTGATTAATCCTAATATAATTGGTGCTGCATGGTGTGGGCGCACAGGCTCATGCGCAGACACACATCTAAATGTTCTGGGTTTCTTTTCAAAATTCCTTTTCAAACTATTCCTGTCGTTCCTGTCCAGAAAGGTATGAGCACATACAGTGCGTGTGAGTTAAAAAGACACACGCGCGGATGCACACCAGTGTGCGCGCAGCGCAGTGCTAAGGTATGAGGAGGACGTGCTGAGATGCTGCTTCCTCCTGAGTCTGTCTTCCATCAACACAGGATATGAATCAGTGCCACAGTCTCCCACCCCACGGTGTGTCTGGCACACACACACACACACACACACACACACACACACACACACACACACACACACAGGCTACAGCAGAGAGAACCACATGCGCACGTGAGCCCCGGTCGGCTTTGGAGCGTGCTCATTTAATCCACCTCAAAGCCTCACAACACACAGGCTCCTCTCGTAACACACGCGGGAACGAGAGGAAAGAGAAGGTGTCCAGTGGGTCAGTGTCCTGTCTGAACTAGAGGGGGAAATATATCCACCAGAAAACTCGGACAAGGAGCCCTGCCTTCTGGAGGAGGTTCAAGCTCACAGGAACGCGCTGTTGTTGGTTTCTAGAGTTTCCTGTTGCGGCGTAAGTGGGGCCGAGGCCCCGCAAACGCTTCCCGGAGTGACGAGGTGCCGTGAGAGGAGAGGACGGGGGCCCCCCGGGGTTCCAGGTCATATCACACGTGTCATTAAATAGCACACTACGTTGACCTGATCAGATAAGGGTGGCATACATTAGTGCACGCACGCTCACTAAGAGGCCCTCTCCTCTCGGCTAGGACACATCTCTGATCGTTTATCATCTTAAAGGAGTGGCGCGATCTCGCTCCCTCGCTCTCCCTGTCCCTCTGCCTTTCTCTCTCTCTCTCTCTCTCTCTCTCTCTCTCTCTCTCTCTCTCTCTCTCTCTCACTATTTTCTCTCTCTCTCTCTCTTTTTCTTATCTTGATTAATCGCAGGGAGCCAATCATATCAGATGGGGCAGACCACGCTATTCCACCCTGCTCCACATTCTGGTCTTGCGTGAAGGCCTATGCTGAAGTAAACAAGTTGCCATGATTAAAAGACAAAAACAAACATGAGATCTAAAGAGAAAAAAGACACCTCTCCTTAGACCTTTACAGTAAACTGCCACAGAGTTTGCAGTGAATTTGGCACGCCTTGAGGTATTTTACAGTCTTAACAATCTGTTCACCACAATAGGCTAATATACAGGACAAATCCAGATTTGCTTCTATAATATCCAATAACCGCAAGCAATACAAAATGAAGTGATAGCCAATAGTCATTACATGTGCTACAATGTGTTACACTACATTAGAAATCTATAATATTTAACATGCAATACATATTTAACTTGCATAAACCTATACACACGAACCTTTTTTATAACACAAAACACTTACATTCACAAGCCTGCACCCATCTCTAAGTACACACACACACACACACACACACACACACACACACACACACACACACACACACACACACACGTAGATAGACAGTATTGGAAGTAGAATGTAACGTTTCCGAGGGAGAACCTCAGAGCACGAAGATGGGACTTTCTTCAATTCATGATTAGTTCAAGTAGAATTCCATGTCCGATATAAAAAGGGAATACAGGGGCTTAGTATTGGAATCATGTTGTCTATCTTACATTGTTTCTCGTAAATGTAATTGTGTGTATTAAATCTATTTCCCACTAATTCGCTATGTCGATTGAAGCAATAATCTGCGCATCCGGCCTACATAAGGACATTGTGAGACGTTAAAAATGCTTAAATAATTTTTGCCACAGCAGACACACAATTAAAACACGTCTATCATTACAACGTCAGGAAAGTGTCATGTTTAAATTCCAAGAAAAATCGGGCAACTCTCTGTACATGCAAAGGCCAAGCAAAGTGACAATCGCTCGCACTGTAAAAAAATGAAACTCCCTCGTTTGGACAAATTCCTTTTTATAAGAGTATTTTAACTTTGACTAGTAAACTGGGGAATACGCAGTATACAAACTAATTAATAAACTCTTTCTGATAAACTGCACCAGTTTGTCGCTATCGGACTTAACATTAAACAGACGGAGCCTTATTTTTAACAGTCATAGACTTTTCGTTCTGTAGGCCTATTTTATCGTGCTTTAGGGGGATTATTCAACAGGTGGCAAGTGTCTCGTCAATTGTATGTGTTTAAACAATAAAAAAATCTAAAATATCAGGGAAAGTCAGGTAATGTTACATTATAAATCTATGACTTAAACAAGATCAATGTTAATCAGTATAATTTATATAAAAAACATACAGCTACATGTTGAATTAGCGCGATTCCCAGTGTCACACTCATGTGAGTCCAAATAGAAGCGCCATGTAAAATGACGACAAAATTCACCTACAATTCCATTTTCATAAAGCTTTTGTTCAATATTTTGCTATTTTTATGTTAGTGAACAATCACTGTTGTGTATAAATGTTGTTTGTTGTTTATCATGCAACAATTTAAATAAACAAGTATGGGAACCAAATTAGAAAGAATAACCAATTTCAATAAAAAAAATCCATTCATGAAGATTTATTTATGAATGGTTAATTATTATCCCATTGCGACAACATTGTATGTGACCTGTAAATTGATCGTATTGTCCAAACAATACATGTCGAAATCGAGGAAATCACAGTTCTTTAAGTAGACTGAATAATGTCTGCTTTTTCTACAGCACCGAGAACATTACATTTCTTCTTCCAAGCAGTTTTTCTTTAGAATATGAACTGTGAAATTTCGAGTAAACGTATCCAAATTCCCTGATAAAATGTTAATACATTTGTTAGTCTAAAATACTTTTGAAAGAACATAAAAAGTTGCATGTCTGAATCAGCTAATGCATACAGGCAGTAGCATTTTTTCACTTGAAGACAGCAATACGTTTTAAACATTTGTACTTTTTTAAATAAAAAATCGAAAGAAACAATTAGCCCAATTAGTTAAAAGGCCTGGTTTACACTAATAACAAGTTCACTTTTCAAAAGAAATTTTCTCATGTTATCCATATTTAAACTATTAAATTATGTTTGGATCCAAAGTCTATTCATACATGTAGCCAAACGTTTAAAAATAATGCATAATGTGTGTTTTCGGTGTTCTCTATATTACCATAACTTAATGATCTTTAACCCAACTATTTATGTCCAGTCAAAATAAAATTCAATGCGTCCTGTCTCACGTGTATCAGGAATCCATGCCTGGCAGCAATGGGATGTGTCATTGTGTTTTAGTGAGGATGAGACTTGAATGGGGCGACAAGAGGTGAGCTTTCTTGAAGAGGTAGTAATAAATTAAGATTCGGGGACATTTTTTTGTCCCCACATAAACCCCCCAAAAGGGATGAGACTGAAAAATTGTTCTGAATGTCATGGCAAAGCATAAAAAATAATTAGATAGAATAAATACAAAACATATTTAATAATAAACAATAAACCCGCATGACCAGCATGCAAATCTAGCAAAGTCTCTATTCCAAACTATTGGAGACATTGGAATGCTGATATAACAAGACAAGTTGAGAACAAGGGAAATTTAGAATGGATATAAATATCCATATATCCATAAATATCCAAAATGAAATGGACCTCGTCCTTAAAATAAAAATCTAATGAAATAAATTCAGGTAAATTGTTTTTTGAGCGCCAAAAAGCTCACAACTTCCACACAACACACGTTTTATGTAGGGCTATTAAACAATACATGATGATCTTACTTGGCCGAATTATTCCTTTTCTGTAAGTTACATAAAGCTCCATATCTTACGAGCAATGTGAATGAGAATAATCACGAAGACCAGTTAGGACACGTGTAGTGTAGGCATATTTCACATTCATAGACTTTTGTTTTACGTTTGTCATTCAATCTTACATAATTATTGCCTTACACAACATTTTTCGTGATTGAGGACACATTTACAGTTCTTGCCCATATTTGTCATAACTTTTCAACGTCGAAACTCACATGAAAAACTCTGGGGATGATGGGTTGTTGTCGCTATTGGATCCGTTTTCTCGGAAGCCGTTGGTGATGAGCTTCTCATATTTTTCCTTGTAGGCGTCCCGCTCCCTGGCAAGCCTGGAGATCTCCTGCTTGAGGTGGTCCACCTGCTGTATCAGCTGTGTTTTTTCGCCCTCCAGGACGTGTCTCTGTTGGACCCGCTTGTATCGGCACGACTGGGCATAGCCTCTGTTCTTTAGCGTCCTCCTCTTCTGTTTCAGCCGGATCACTTCTTCCTTGCTGACCCCGCGTAATTGCCGGTTGAGCTCCCGCACTGTCATGGACACCAGCTGGTCGTCCGAAAATCGGTCATCCAAGTGCATATGCTGGTGGTTCCCCACCGAACTGCCGTTAGACTGGGGTCCGGAGGAAGGATGGTGTCCTCCACTGTGATGATGGTGGTGGTGGTGGTGGTGGTGGGGACCCCCGTTCTGAGCTGCCGCTGCTGCAATAACTGCCGAAACCACAGCAGCCGCTGATCCCATCTCTTCCCCGGCCATGGCGCCTCCTGCCCCGGCCGCGTTAGCAAACTGCTGCCCTCGAGCATAGCCATCGAAGCTCTGGAGCTGGTGACTACTGCTGATCAGCGCCTCCACGGCGTCCTCCGGGCTAAAGCCCAGAGCCTCTGGGTTCAACTGCTGTTGATACCCGGTCATCCAGTAGAAATCCTCCAAGTGCGTCTTTTGTTCGCTCCCCGAGCCCGGACTGGGCGCCGAGAAGCTTGGAGAGGGGGGAACCGAGCTGCAAGGCGTGCTCATCGGGGTGGAAGATAGGGATCCCCCGGCGATCAGGCGACTACACTGGCTGATGCTGCGATCGGGCTCCACCGGCTCCTTTTTCACTTCAAACTTCATCAGATCGAAGTCATTAACATATTCCATGGCCAGGGGACTGGTGGGCAGGTCGGAGTTGCTCATTGCCAGCTCTGATGCCATCCTCTTGCTGTTGACAGACCTCCAAAGGGGGTGAGGAGCACCTGTCAAACTGTGCTGCTGAGACACGCACTGAGCCAGCTTGATTTCTTTATTTATTTTCTTCAAAAACGGAGAAAAAGTGGATTTTTAATTGCACGGCGCAGGTTTGGGTGTGTTTTTTTTCTTTACGCAGAGTCTCTTTTGCACCGACGCATTTGAGTAGCGCGTGCGTCTCTCGCAGTTTTCTGCCTCTCTCCGAGCATGCGAGTGTCTGAGCGCAACTGTGTTTCTAAGGTTCAACACTTCATGGCTTCTTTTAGGATTAGCGCGCAATTGAGACGGTTCACGTCTCAGGCAAATTGTTGCCTTGTAGAGAAAGGGGAAAACTCCACCCAGGATTGATAGATTTTAAAGGGATCAGTCAGCAGACGACTTTAAAAGCATTGCTTAGTTTTATAGGCGCCCTGACGTCAGGGCTGAAATATGAAATTGACTCAGACTCGCAGCCAATGAACTGACTCGTTCGGGGAGGTCATTAGCATAATAGTGCAGAAACTAAACTTTATGAACTCTTCAAGCCTATCAGAAGTCTAACAGATATATGACTAAACATGAACACAATCCCTATGTTTCACATAGAAGTAGGATGCAAAAAAATAAAAATAAAATAACATTTACCAAATATTGTAAGATGCAGGCATCTGGTAGGCAATGGTTTCCTTTATCAACATTAGGTTTTCTCTATAGATAGAGTTCTAAATTAACAAAATATGCATGACATTGACGTTGTTCAACTGATTTTATGAATCATTGCTTTATGCTGCTTCCTTAGTTCATGTTGTGTAGAGAAAATACATGTTTGTTTGTACAATTTTTTTTTATAATCGACTGCACAAGAAACAAGGACCTGTTTTAACTCCGATGCATGTGAGGTTTTCGTTTAAAAAAGCACACGATAATTGCATTATTCTGCATTAGCCGTTCTAACATTTTTGTCTTATTCATTTCTTTTGAAGAGAGAACGTTACTTAACTCATTACATGGCCATATCCTCGCATTTAGCTCACATGTTAGCAATAAAAAAATATTTTCAGATTGTAGGCAAAGAGAACATGCGTCTGAGGGACGTTATGAATGACATTTTGTTGATTGAAAATTCAACACCGCCACCCATCGGGAAAACGATGTATTTCAGATTTGTAGGGGTTCATGAAGTGGGAAGTAAATGTATGCTTTATTTTGTAAAATAAATTTGACACGGTATATCAATATTACATTTATTACTAATATGATATAGGCGTAAGCGACTACCAGACGCATATTCGATTTGAACGCATCAAAATCACCATCAGCATTGTGTTTTATGTTGCTCACAGTGTGGGAATCTTCATCATTCGGATATACATGTCTCTAGAAACAATTCATATCACTATGGTAGCTTCGTGAAAATAAATGTTTCATGCAGATATTTCTTATAACATTATATTGCTGTTAAAATAGTCCATTATTGTTGCAGTGTCTCTCAGCGTCAAGACCTCCATGTCCCAGCAGAGCCCAGCCTTTCCCCTCAGTAAATGATCGGAACAAAGCCACTCTCCCTAATTCTCCGGGAGCTGGTTCCTCAGTAGTGGCACATAACAAACAATAAAGAGGGCTACACTCGAAGGATCGGAGCGTAAACAAGAAGCCTCTCCAAGGAACATGTCACACGGGAAAGCTTCAGAAAGTACAAAGCCGCTAGCAGATAATCCAACTCCCTAGTGTCCCAATACAAGTAAATATTCTCTTGGTCCCTGTGAATCGTCGCGGGGACTTTAGCGTTAAACAGGAAGAATAAACACAGCAGTGTTTTATTCATTAAAACACACATAGGAGACCTGTAGAAGGTTCTCCATTGAGAGAGATGTCATATGACGATGCTGTGCTTTGCTCCTACAATGGTAATGTACTCAATAGAATAAAAAGTACAGCTCAATGTGGAAAAAGTGGTCCATGAATTAGATCAGGTAAAGTAAAAAAGATGAAATTATCAATTGTCCTAGCCTATACAATGACATGATAAACACAATTTAGTTCTGCATTGCAACTTTTAGTGAACACCTTGTTAGTTGCATGGTTAAACTATAAAAACAAAACTCAGAAAAAGCCCCTAGAAAGTAATTTAGTGAAGTCTCAAACCCTCTTAAATTAGTCCTCCAAGGCTATTTTAATTTTGCAAACTGTTGAGATGGAAAAACGTTTTTTTATCAACTCTAAACCACTTTTACTTCTATATAACACCTGCAATCTTTATCACGGTGTAGTCTGCTCTAGCCTTATAACCCTGCTCTGTGTTACAGTAATGAGAGTCTCTGACTTTTAGGGGTTCACCCCAGGGGGCCACTAGGGCGCCCGGTAACAAAATAATAATTTTTGAACCCACGTATGATTTATACTTTTGTTAAATTGACTGATTATTACATACCTTGTTGTATCCTTGACAGGTGACTCATGTGTCAAAGTCACAAAAACACCTCTGATTCCTTTTCAGTATACCTGCTATAGTCTGATTCATGCGATTCCTGTTATAAGTTGCACACATGCTTTTGTATGTGCTGTTCCATAATGGACATATCCATCAGTAGAGGGGACGCTGTGAAAATAAGAGGGAGAATCATGGGTCAAAGATTTCTTACACAATTTCCAAACAAAATTCGGCTGATTCAGTGCACTGAAAAATTTAATTCACCTTAATTTATGTATTATTATAGACAGAATGATATAAAAATTATTACTGCATATTTATGTGCCGTAATCTTAATTGACTGAACTAAAAATAAAACTGCTTGCACTTACAGCACACCGTGGGAAACGCCGCAAGGGGTTAACAAGCCCAGGTGCCTCCGCTTTGTATGAACAGCCTCCCTCTCCCTGGTCCGCACACCACTCTGCACTTTATTAAGGTAGATAAATTCACAGTAACTTTCATAAACCGACAGAAACTAAACGAAAGGATTTCTCCATTACCAAGATTATGCCTCATAATCATTCATTATATTCCCAATGGGAGGTTGGCCTCATATTCATCCTCAATCCCTGTTTAATGCCATATATTAAATCCTGCTGGCGCTCCAAATGGGGACGACCAGGCTGCCGTTTCAATGGGCTCATCTGAGACACACATTTAATTAGCGGGACAGAAAATGAAATGTTTCGTAGCGTTTTAACTAAGTGTTGTATCTTTTGTAATGGAATGAAGGAGCCGCGTGGAGCTATTACATGGAGACGCATAAAGAACGCTAACACACTTTTCTATGGCAGTGTTTTATGAAGGGAATAAAATAATGTGTATTAAGATAATAAGCTTCCACTTAACGGAAACAAAGTGCTGTAATTGAAGCAGCTAGTCTCTCTCTCTCTCTCTCTCTCTCTCTCTCTCTCTCTCTCTCTCTCTCTCTCTCTCTCTCTCTCTCTCTCTCTCTCTCTCTCTCTCTCTCTCTCTCCCCCTCCCCTCTCTTTTTCACTCTCTCCCTTCTAGACGTCCCAGCGTTCTCATTTCCCTCTTTTCCTTTTTCCCCATGCACCATCTGCTCCTAATGCACTCTAATTCAATCCAGTGTTAATCAGACCAGCGCCCTCCTTTCATACTCGTTCATGTGCTCAGGAAGCAGGTAGCACTGGGCCGCTGGATCATCATCTGCAAATCAGCGTCGCCCGGGGTCAAAGTGCCTGACCCTCAACAAGTGGGGTCTCGATGTCTCTCTGGTGAACTGTCAGCAAGCCAATGGTCAGATCCCGGTCTAGCTTACATGTTAAAGGAAATAATCGACACACGCAGACGCACACACACCCACACACACGTACACCGTCAAGGGCAGGCACACTAATAAAATGCTGTAAATGTATACAGAGAGAAAGCAGACAAATAATTGAAATAAGCGCGAACCCACTTGACAGATGTTTATTATCTTTTAATCCAGCAGGTTGAAGGAGTAACCTGTTTGAGTAATTGAGTGTTTTTTTATGTGCCTGCCTGCCTGCCTGCCTGCCTGCCTGCCTGCCTGCCTGCCTGCCTGCCTGCCTGCCTGCCTACACGTTAATGTACCTACTTACCTAATTATCCACCTATCTACCTACCCACCTACCCCCTACCAACATACCGACCTTGTGCCAGCATACCTACCTTGTACCTGTACAAATGGATAAGAAAGGTATGTTGACGTTACCCTGATAAGCATGATGTGTTTTTCAGCACAAAGACAAAATCATTATCCTTGTAGCTAACCCAAAGCTCGTTGTTTCTCAGGCCCATGGTGCTGCATAATTAGCCTCGTTAGCCACCCCCACCTTGCGTCACTTGGCCCGTGGAGAAGCAGGTTACAGACTCCCGCCCTCGCGACCACTTTCTCGTGCCTGGTGTGTGCCTCTTTGGCGCCGCGTCCTCCGCGGTGTTAATCAGGATGCGCGGGTGATTCATGTTGCAGGTGGAGCCCCGTGAGCTGTTATTGATGCCGCTGATATAAATACTACTGTACAGTGTAGTCTCCCCACCTCTATGCTGGGTTATTGATGTCCACGGGGCCCGTCCTGGGCTGCTATTTATGTGGCTCATATACACAAAGAGTTCCCTCATTAGTCAGAGTCTTACTCTGTGCTGTAACACGCGAGGGCTACTACGCGTGCAATCCTCTGTGTCCCCTGTTTGATCCACGAAACTGCTGTGATTCTGTGAATGCTGGCAGACACACACACACACACACACACACACACACACACACACACACACACAAACAAACGCAGTTGATGAGGTTGTTCTTGAGAACACATTTGAAGACTGAACTCACGGTAGTGGTGGGGGGCTCACCCATCCTATAGGAGTTCTCCGGATCAGAGTCCCACAGTGGAGCTTTGTGAGCGGTTCTCTCCGTTGGGGAGGGAGCCAGCATACATCACCGCACAACCTAGGTGGATCCCTGGACTGATCCAGAACAACACAGAGCAGAACCCAAAAGGACACAAGTGATGATCTGTGATCAATGTTTGGGACTCACTAATCTGACAATTGGCTCTTCAGTGTGTTTCCGCCGCAGGAACAGAAAGAATGATGTGAGGAAAAACACTCTCGCACAGAGTTTGATTTAAGACTATTGCAGATGAATGTGAATATGAATTCCATCCCCCACCGTGATAGTTCCGTCATCCATTCTTTGCATAGAGGAGTATCGTATCTCCATAGCTCCGGTAAGCGAGTGAGAGGTGTGTTTGTTGTGCGTGTGTGTGTGTGTGTGTGTGTCAGAGAGAGACAGCGGGACCAAACTTCCATCGCTCTGCTTCACTCTCCACTCTGTCAGTGAGAGGGCTGAGACAATGCTGCCCCCGGGACGCTCGGCCTCCCACAACAATCCCTCATATCTCCATTAGACACGTCCTATTAACGGCACATGACAAATGCACTTCCAGCCGGGGAGGGGGGCATGCTGCTTTTTTCCCCGGGTGAGAGAGGAAGAAGGAGGAGAGGAGGTTCCATCGGCTTTGATCGGAGGCGGGCTGCGGAGGGAGGGATGCGGGAAGGGGGGGACGATGAACAGGCCCGGGACGTGACCAGCGGACTTTTATCAAATGTGGTTTAGAGGGAGAGCCGTCCGACCTGCCGGCTCAAACGCAGCGCCAGACGTGTTGTGTCTGTGTGGAGGGGGCGTCACCTGGGACCCCTCTGGACCAGCTCATCAACCCCACCACCCACCCCACCCCCATCAGGCTCAACAACGTCAAGCTTCATACCAACATCAGTGGTCCTCGATAGCGACCACAAAGAGCCCTCCTGTGACGGAGAGCGAGGAATCCAAATTGCAGCTTAGAGCGCGGGACATGGAGAGAGGGGTAGCGATAGACTCGGAGAGCAGCCGCTGGGAGAGATTGAGGGAGGAGGAAAGTACCTTTAAGCTCTCCCCTAAAAAATGCACAAACAGACTTAGTCAGAGTTAGTCATGGTTCTCTGCTCACTCACAGTAGATTTGGATGCTTACACAAGAGCAGAGACACCCTTCCTGTTGCTTATCCTCTTCCCGAGCCTCCATTTGTATTGAAATCCCTCCCAGGCAATTATCCATACGCTAACTTACTTTCAGCTTATATAAGTTTTCTTTCTCGGTAAGCCGCACCATTCTCATTTTAAAACTCTGATTACAATTTCAGAGTTTATTTCAAAGAGAGAGAGAGAGAGAGAGAGAGAGAGAGAGAGAGAGAGAGAGAGAGAGAGAGTGAGAGAGGCCTGAAGAAAAGGCATGCATGGTTTTCCTTAGTGCAAAGAGTCCCGCTGGACCTACTTGGCCACGGCTGTGAAATGTGAAAGACCAATTCGTCTTCCTTTGACACGATATTTTAAGAGAAATAAATGTTGGAGAAAGCCAGAGAGGTAGGCTGAAGTTCATTTTATGTGGCCAGGAAGACATCTTGTTGGGGGAACATGTTGGCGGGCATGCCTGTACCTCTCTCTCTCTCTCTCTCTCTCTCTCTCTCTCTCTCTCTCCTCCCTCTCCTTCTCTCCGACTGTCACGAGTGTCATATATCTGGGGGGATATCTGAGGGCGAGGAGGATCGCAGCCCAATTAAGCCCTGATAACTAATCGATAGGCCGCTTATTCCTACAGCAGCAAGTAAAGGAGTGGACCCCCGGGACACCTAGTTCAGATTACTCTCCCCTCGACATGGGACAGCAGCCCTAATGGTGGAACGGAGAGAGTGGTGCCCATTGGAAGAGAGAGAGAGAGAGAGAGAGGGAGCGAGGGAGAGGGAGAGAGACGCGCAAAGCCAGGCAGTGTCAGAGCGTTCTCTCGTTCAAACCACTGTAATCGGTGGAGCAAAGGCCGTGGCCGACATCAGACTGTCACGCGCCCTTTTTGGTAAAAAACTTTGTCCCGCGCCAGCTGTTTCAGACGGAGCGAGTCCGCGCGCGGCGCCTGGAGGAGGTTCCTGGGCCCCCCCTCGGAGAGAGCGTCTCGTTGACGCTTGAAGGGGTTGTCCCGCCACAGAGCACAGGGACCTATCCGTTCTCATTTCCCGTGACAGGCCCTTCATATGGCGGCTCCTCTGTCACTGTCCCCCGCCCTCATGAAGAGAGATGGTGGCCGTGCTCCACGCGACTCTACCTGACCCCTCTCCCCCGCCCCTGTCCTTCAACGCGGCCTGGCCCTGGCCCCGACGGTCTCCCCAGGCCCTAAAGACGCAGCGGGAACCGGGCTCCTCAGAGGGAGGTGCGAAAGAGGGGCCGGGTCCTCCATCTGCAGGTGAGCCTTGTGGAGGTGCTCCAGGTGACGGGGAACCACCAAAACCCTCTTCTTTCCTTATCGCTCGTCGGGACCGACGGTGGGGGGGGGGGGCTCCTTTCAGTCACAGGGAGACCCAGGAGCTCCACTTCTCAGACGCACCGCATCTCTGCCAGGCGACACAACACCCACCGCAACACGGCTTCCAGCGTCCTCCGCAATAAACCTAGCTGTGGTGTTGGCTGCCGAGAGGGGAGAGAGAGGGATAAACGCTCCCCCCCTCCCCTGCCCGGCAACGTCATCTCCAGATCAACGGCAGCACTTGGCATCCGAGCGCGCCGGGCCCGATCCAAAGTTTGACGGGTGCGAGAACAATGCCCCGCTCTCGCAAAATCAATTGGTAATACGTCTCATCCCCTCGATACCATCTCTAATCCATTCTGGGCTCCTTGGCAAGTGGGATGTGGAGAGGCAGCAGGAAAGGTAGTGCGGGAGAGGAAGGGGGAATGTCGGCTAAGCGCCCATGTATTCTGGCGGAATCTGTGTAGTGTTTTTTTTTTCTTTTTCTCCTTCTTCCCCCACTCTTCTCCCGGCACTGGGGGCTGTGCTGTTAAGCTCTTTAGTCCGCCTAGCTAATGAAACAAGGTTGGCAGGATTACACTGGACTAAAGCACTGTGCCTGGTGAGCCTTGTAAAAGGAGTGCGGGTCCACCACAACGGAAGAAGAGGAAAAGCTGAAAGTTGAGGGAGGAGGAGGAGGAGGAGGAGGGGGACAGGGTGGTGAGGAGAAACTCTGGCAAGCGCCACAGCGGATCCATGTTGTTGATGTTGTTTTTTTTCAGACTGTCTATTGTAGGGAAGGAGACAACAGGCGTGGTGCTAAATCCGTCTTTAGCTCTTCTGGAAATTGTAGTTTTTTTGGGGGGCCGGTGTACTAAAGTCCCCTCTTTAGGCCGTTCTCCTGTAAACGGGCCAACTGTTGGTGGGGGGGGGGGGGGGGGGGGGGCACGTAGACTCAAGTAAAAGATAGCTTACACTTGGCTTCTTATTGCCATAAAAATAGCAGAAGGTTCCTAAGCAGTCGTAAAATCAGCAGCAGGAGCAGAGGGATATTAATTAGATTAGTGCATTCATGGTCTCCTGATTTCCTCTTCCGCTTGCATGATCGTTTTTTGAAGAGACGGAAATTAGATGAATTCATCATGCGAGATATGTTGTGTTCCACGCATGTAAACATTAACTTGCAGCTGATGTAAATCTAAAAGAGAAGTTGTCCAGTGGGGACAAAATTTTATTTAAGAGGAATCGAATGCGTGTCCGTTTATTTAAGGTTCACTGGAGTTCTAAAGGTTGACCCCTGAGTAATTCCCTTCTGTTGTGTTCACTGCCATTTGAAATGCTCGCCTTCTTACTCAACCGCACTTTTTCCCAGGTAAGCTCCTCTTCTTCTGCGTAAACCCTCCCTCCTCCTCTCCCCTCCACCTGTCAGAGGGCAGGAATAAATCTTTTTCTCACCGTAATGGAAGCCTCCGGGGGGGAGGGGCCTCTGCTTAGCATCCGGCGCTCCGATTGGCTGGCCGGCTTGTTGTCGTATATGATGATAAATCTGGCCCAGGTGTCACCTCCTCGGCAGCAGGTGAGGATTGATGGGATACAGGAGGACTATCCATCATGCCGGGCAGGTGGCACGCTATCGGAATTTGGGAAATCTGTTCCCAATCAGGGTCCTGCGGTGCTCGGCGGGGTTCGGAACGCAGTTTGGGAGGCGTTACTGGAAATCAATGGCAACCACTCAAGGTCAATGTACTGTTAGAAAACTCCTTATGCTCTGACGGATAGATCCCTGCCCGTTCTTTCTTTCTCCCTTTCTTTCATTCTTTCTTCCTTTCTTTCTTTCTTTCTTTCTTTCTTTCTTTCTTTCTTTTCCCTCATGTCTGTCCATGCCCCACCTCTCTGTCCGTGTCACCTAACTAGCTGGGGAAAATATTTAGGGAGCCATTCATAGTCTCCCCTGTCAGCCACCCAGACCCCTCTCCTGGAGTAAAGTTGGTCTGCAGATGGATGTCACAGCGACTGTCTGGAGCAATTTGCAACACAGCCATCCTCTAGGTTGAGCCAGCGAGTGCCAATCTCGGGGCCGCGGCTGGGACTGGGGTTGGGGCCGAGGCGTATCGGAGATCTAATAAAAGCCCTGGGCGCCTAACTGGCTCCTTATTCCTATAGATTACCTGTAAGTCACCTTGTCCCTGCTACTGTAAGGGCCCCGGTGTTGAGCTGCATAAAGGCAGACATTCGCCCTCACCTTCCCTGTCTCCTGAAGTCAAACTGCAGCCTGCAGATTGGGGGAGGGCGGGGTGCTTTGTTAGGTCTGCCACAGGTCAATGATTCAGCAAACATGTTCAGCGGAGTTTCTCTTCGCGTCCTGCACCTGCGTTTTAAACTAACTGTGAGTATATCGTAATCCTTCATTCCAGTGTGGAATGGTCTTTTTTTTTAACTGTGTCTGAAATTCCATGATATGGCCAATGTATAATTTATTTTCATGTGCACCTTGTGATGTACGGTAAAATGAGCAAACTGAGGAATTAATGAATAAACATGATATCTTGCTTAATTAAAGAAAGTAAGCCGCTATAATACTCTCATTTGATCTTTAAAGCAACATTTTATTATGTGACTAACAAAGAATGTTCTTGGAGTGACAAACTAATCCACAGTAAACCTACATTGATGGCAGCAACACGTTTGGAACAGCCGTTTCAAATATTAATACAAACAATACATGCAATAAAACTATAATAAACAATAAATGTCACTCCTAGCCACAGAAGTCCACATAGATCCACATGTCTATCTTGACACTTCGGATTGTTTCCCCAGATACACCCTGCCTCCAATGACTCAGAATAACCATACTGTTCACACAGGGAACCCACTGTCAGTATGGAGCGATGGATGGGATGTGGGGCCAGGACCCTTGACTGATAACCTTGACGACCCTCCCCCTGTACCTCATGGTCTCCGTGCCACTCTCCTCTCTTCACCTTTTACATTTCACCATCCCCTCTTTTTGGCATCTACACAATGCGACGCATTATCTGCTCCACGTGTAGGAGTCCCTTCCCCTTCTCTTTCACCCCTTTTCCCATTGCCGGCGTTCCTCTCGGGTCTCTATCCCAAGGTGACCCTCGCTCCCAATCCCCACTATCAGTCAGCCGGGAGCCCCTATTAATCCCACTTCATTTGTCCTTCTGTTCCCCTCCACTTTGGGAGGAATTTATGACAGCACCTTAAATGCTAATGGCCTCTAATCTGTGAAGAGCTCTGCTCTTTTCTAAAGACTCCTATCACTCTGAGCGACACCCACCCACTCACATCGAGGGGACTCCACGCCTCCGAGAGCCAGGCTGGTATTAAAAGTAGTCCACTGAGCTTCATTCAAATGTATTTCTTTCTTTTTTTTTCAAATTGTGTCTCCACTCTGTGGCCCTGCGAAAAAGCATGCGCCTTTGGTTCGAAGTTCAAAAGGGGACATCCCTGTCTTTGCTGCAGTGAGTTTGAGAGCACCCTCAGTATGGAGTGTTAGAATGACAATTATAAAAAAAAAATCTTGAATGTTTGGTCTGACCGAGGGATAAAACCAGTCAAAATGCCTGTGCTTTCTCCTTGAAATATGTGTTTATACGCCGCAGTAAAACTGGACAATTTTCTGCCTCACCAGTTTATTCAACGCAGGGCAAAAATAATGCACATTTTAAATGGATGTAATTACTAGTTATCATTGGCAGTTAGCCCCTGTCACTGTGTGCCAAAATAGAGTGAAGGCACCAGTGACTTTCCCCCCCACAGGCGCGTTGGAGTGCCAACCACTCGTCGGAGGGTCTGGGTTGGCCATGGCTGCTCTCCAGTTCAGCATGCGGCACCTCTTCATTGACCTGAGAGAAGCAACAGTCTGTTATATGGGGGTGCCAGACATCGATTGACAATAGGCAAGGGGACACATATATAGGAGATGGAGATCGTTAGGATCTCTCTCTCTCTCTCTCTCTCTCTCTCTCTCTCTCTCTCTCTCTCTCTCTCTCTCTCTCTCTCTCTCTCTCTCTCTCTCTCTCTCTCTTTCTCTCTCTCTCTCTCTCTCTCTCTCTCTCTCTCTCTCTCTCTCTCTCTCCGTCTTTCTCTCTCTTTCTCTCTGTCTCCCTCTCAAACACTTACATTTGTACACACACACACACACTCACACATGCACGCATACAGATACACACACACAAACACTGTATACTATATTTCTCTCAGCATAGACCCCTTGCTGTGAGCTTATCCTAATGATGTGTTAATTAGTGTAGCATTAGTCTCTTATACATATCTATATAATAGCTTAATCAGTTCTAATCCTAATGGGTGGATAATGAAGAGTGCTCTCTGCCTGACTGCACAGGCCCCACTCTTGTCAGGTGATACGTCAGGTAATGAAGAGAACGCGCGCACACACACACACACACACACACACACACACACACACACACACACACACACACACACACACACACACACACACACACACACACACACACACACACACCACCACCACCAGCCACACTTTTATCAAGCTCTACGAACTATGTTGACACATTAACAAACCCTATAGTATTTAATACATCGTAATCTAATAATTAAGTGTACAATATATAACAGTATTATTCAAAAATAACATAACATACAGAACATTGCTTCGTTCAAGCACGTATACTGGAGTTCATTTCTGTACCCCAGTGCCTGTAACCTGCAATGTGCTGTACTGTATGAGAAGGTTTGAAATATTGGCATGCACTGAATAGCAAACTCAAAACACATTCAATATTTAGGATGAATTCCACGGACAGGCCTTGACTTTCTATAATAATCAACTCCACATAATTAACTGCATATATCAATGGAGAGGCGTCATATTGGAGTGCGCTGAGGCATGTGTAAGTGTGTGCGTGTTAATTTTATGCTGGTCACTAGAGTGAGCCACGCTAGAGAAGGCAAAGCTGTGATTGCGTGGCGCGCTGGGCTGTGCAGCGACCGACAGGCTTAATACCAGCCCCGCCGGGCTTCGATCAGCTATTAAGATTAAACCGGGCCCAACTTCTTTAGTTTATCCCCGAGCCAGAATTGCATTTCAGATTTGCATTTTTGAAAATTTCATTAAAAGCCTAATTTTGATATGAGATTTAGGTGGAACGGGTTATTTCGGAGCACCGACCACTGCCATTTGCATGGATGTATTATGCATTAGAGCCACTGTTTCATCAAGCAGTTTATAACGAAAGCTTTTCTTTCAGACCCTATATACTTTTGTGTGAGAGTAGAGACAATCGTCATTGTTACACTCTTTCTGTGTGCTGAACAAAAGGGTTTCGGTGTGGGGCAAAGTAGTAGCCTCTTTGGAGTGCCGATCCATTTGAAAGAGGCCTCAGTGCTAAACCAGCGCGGGAGGTGGTGGTTTGGTGGTTCAACTAGCAGAATGAAGACGGCTCTGGGTTCAGCGGCGATTCAATAATGTGACAATAATAAAGCTGGTCATGCTGCGGTTAAAAACGTCGCTTGACAGTGAGCTATTGTTTCCCGGAGCCGCGCCTACCCGCACGGCAGCTCTGCTCTCATAATCACCCAACATAATGGATGATGTGGGTCAACGTGGAGGTGGGGTATTTTTCATGCTCACTTTTAGCCAGCCAGCCTATTCTTTTATAGAACTCGTTGGTACGAGGACAACGCTGAATCTCCCTCTCGAGCTCGCCCTGCTTTAACCTTGAAACGACTTGTTCGCCTCAGAATGTCAGGCGGAGGTCACGCGCCCGTGCAGGCCCTGGCTGGGGGTTTATCATGACCTCTGCGTTGAAGTCTACCTTCGCTGCAAATTTGAGAATGTTTTTCAAATCTGGGGGCGGATTTTAGACTGGGTCTGTTAGGCTCACCCAAGAATTGACATGCAAAGGCGTCTGAAGCGAATACATTTTGTTCTGACCTCAAAGATAAAACAAAAGTGGGGGCCCCTCATTGTATGGGCGAGGCTTGTGTGTACTGTATGTTCAGTAGGTATACAGTGTTTTAGAATTAAACTGTCTATTTATGAACGTGAAACAGCGAGCCATATGGAGGTTTTATTTGTTTTCAGTGCGGGTTTACAACGGCAAATAAAAGGGAAAGTATAGGGATTTTATGACAAAGGAAATTAGACGAGGCTTTTCACTGCACCCTGGTGACTGCGAACAGTAAATATGACAATCAAAAAGAGTGTGGCGCCGTTAAACGTGGCCCGACGTGCAACCCAGCGTGTGGCCTGGACTGCCTCTGAAGGTGCCGAGCCCAGTCACCAGTATCAGAAATGCAGGACACACATACAAACAAGACCTATTTCGTTGGCTAAGAAAAAAAACTTCAGGTAACGTTTTGATGCAGAACCTGTATAGGTTTGTGAGGGAGTATGTTTTGTTCAGGCCCATGTCCAAAACAAACAGGTAACATCCCAACCCTCCAGGCCTGTCCCTACATTGTAACACTGTTTGGGGCTTTAGTGAGGTTGTTTACTATGCTGGCCGTCCAGTCCTCGTGAAGTAGTCTCTTTTTCTCCCCCCCAGTTCCATTCCAACCACCTTAAACTTTTATAGTGGCCAGTTAAATATTAATAACTGATATCCGCCGGGACTGTTTTATGGTTTTGGCGAAGGTACAGTACAGCAGCGCACAGCACTTCAAAACTGGTCCTGCTCCAGAGGGTGATTACAGGCCACATTCACCTCAGACCATATACACACACACACACACACACACACACACACACACACACACACACACACACACACACACACACACACACACACACACACACACACATAGAGTTTGATGGCATGCAAACGCACACACAACAATTCACACAGAAAGTCACACAAAGAACATAGCCCGCCCACACACACACATACACATGGAGTTTGATGACATGCAAACGCACACATAACAATTCACACAGAAAGACGCACAAGGAACATACCCCCCGCACACACACACGAACACAAATACACACACACATACACACACATACACATACACAGGCACACCTTATTTGAATATACCCATACCGGTGAAGCAGCAGACGAATCTTTGAAGACATTACTCATTGACCAAATCACAAAAGGAGAAAAGCTGCATTTCCTGAACTATTTCTTTGTGCTTTCTCATCACGCCACATCAGAGATCATTTGTCAGACGTGGAGTAAGGTTTTAAACCCTGGACTCATGTTTACATGTTAATCTCCCAGGTTTATGAAAAGCATCGGACATGCTGTCACCTCTCATCTTTACCTCTGGACCTCAGGTACATCCGTTTGTCAAAGCAGGACATCCACAGGATCTCCACAGGTCAGCAGCATCACACACACTGTCTACTGAGGCCCTGGAGGGGCTCAGGTTTTGCGTGCACGTACCTTTGAGCAGGCAAACTGACAAACAAAGCAACAAAAAAAAACACCGTTTTCTGCCCCAAGGCTATCCTTATACAGGCCACTCTTCACTCACAATTACACTGATTAAGAAAGAAGTGATGCCTCAGCGTTTCCACAAACAATAAAGACAGTCAACAGTAGTTTGAGTCAAAAATTATTTTGGCCCTGTGTCTAAACTTGTGGCACCTGACTTTATCAGCAAAAACAAACTTGAAATGTATGTGTCCTAGTTATAGGCTAATTGGACTGGTTGCTAATTTTATCTGCTATTAGAAATAGTTACAAAACTTTTGTTATGGTGGAGTAAACACCCACAATACATTGGATACCATATATTCATCTGAATTGGTGGATTATTTAAAATTTCAACACAGCTCTTTGAAAAGTGTCTAATTTATTCTTTTGTTAAGCCTGGGATTGTATGTCGTATAGGGGTTCGAAATAAATTGTGCATTACACACTTCAAAATAAAGGTAAAAAAAAATAACCAACCTAAATATCTCCCACAGTGAAACACACAATCCCAACGAGCATTTGGCTATTTATGTTTTTTATCTATGTAAAAAGACTCCTGCCGCCACACTAGAGTAGGTGTCAGCAGTTTGTGCCTCTCTTTTGTCCCCGCTTTCTTTTCTCTCTCTTAATTTGGCTGCCCCCCCCCCCCCCTCTCCTCCCAGCTGATCTTTGTGGGTTGACAGAAGTACACAGATAGAGTAATCCTTTGTTTGCTTGATGAACATATTTGTTCACCCTCGGGTAAGGTAATTAAATCCCCTATCTAATGCACTAATTACAGGTTTTTGTGTTGCAATCATAAAGGTCTTCAAAGTCAAACAATAAAATGTATAGTAAAAAAAATATATACAAAGCTATTAACTATTATTATTATTGTTTTACAAAAACATGAAAATATCTCTGATCACATAATTAAAAATATATTTTTGGTCAAAAAAAACGAATATGACTAAAAAGCAACTGCTTAAAAAATTCCTTTTTGACAAAACATCTCAAACTTGGGATTTATAACCCAAAGCTAACACTTCCCAACGTCCAAACCTCAAAATCTTGTTGGAGCTATTCAGGAGGCCCGACACACGAAGCATCCCCAAAAACTTTGTTGACTAACTGCACAACAGCTGCGGAGAAGCTCCCTCTCCCATCCAGAGGTCATTACAGAGGAGACTATGGCGGGTAGCACCAGCCACGCTAAGTAGGAGGGAAGGAGCGCTGCTAATCTGAGAACTGGGGGATTAGGCTGTACAGTTATTGTCTGTTTTATGAGGGATTAAATTCCGTTAATCCAGGCCTTCATATGGGAATCCTCATTTAAGATAGCAGCAATGTTCCGTCCCGTAGTTTAAACCGTGCCTCTCTCTCTCTCTCTCTCTCTCTCTCTCTCTCTCTCTCTCTCTCTCTCTCTCTCTCTCTCTCTCTCTCTCTCTCTCTCTCTCTCTCTCTCTCTCTCTCTCTCTCTCTCTCTCTCTCTCTCTCTCTCTCTCTCTCTCTCACACTGGTATTAGCTACCTGGTTACTCTTCCCTCTCTGCCCTTTCCTCCAGCCCACTGCCTCTCTCCTGGTTTCTGTCTCATTTATGTCTTTTGATATTCAGAACTTTTGAGATGGTGATTTTTTTTTGTTAAATTCTCAAATATTGCCTGGCGGACAGACCATGAAGCACAGCCTGCTTTTGTGTTTTTTATGGATTTTTAAATTAATGTAAAATATGGAATAAAAAAGTAGAATAGTAATTATTGAAATGCTTATCTTGTGGTTGTATTTTTTTCTTTTCAAACGAGTTCATATTAAAATTACCAGTGTCTGGCCAGGCATACATTTTATGGATACAAGATCTTTTATTTAAATTTTTTATAAATGTGTTTGAAGAAAGAGTTAGTGTTGATTTGATTTCAGTTAACAAACTATTAATTTGCTGTGTTGATGTGGATTGTGTATGATCCATAAATAATAAGGCAAGCCATGCTTCCAAGTGAGAATGTTTTCTCTTGAAAAATGAAAGATGTTTCAGGGGGTGCTTTACTGTGCGTGCAGGCAATAGAGAAACTTAAAACATTTTCTGAGGCACTTTCTGCTGGGTCATCATTGTATCCACACTATACCACCAAGTTTAATTGAACAATTCTTATTCAGAGCTGAAAATACATAAAACTATTTCAGAATAACACCTTCACTTTCCAGTATAAAAGGTGCAATTTGGCCAACTGGAATATATGATTTAGTGAAAATAAATTTGACTTTTTATGCATTTGAACAAATGTGGCACTTGAAACAGATGCAGATATATTTCACCATCTCCCCAAATATGCTTACTAGTGACAGGCAAATAAAACCACATATGTACGTTTAACCAGCTAATAAAAGCGGGTCTGTTGAACGATCAGCGGGAAAGGAAGAATGATGGGTTAAAGTCGCTATATCAGTCGTTTAGACCAGGCAGTGGTAGCCTGTAAACGACCCACTGTTGTTGTAGATACGCCTAGTCTACTTATAGCGAGCTGACATCAACCCCCCCCCCCCACGCCCGCCCCCCTCCCCTTCAGTCCCCCCCGCTCACTCCGCTCTGACACCATTTAGAACAGTTGGCGTCATTAATGGGGGAGATTGTATGTAAATTGGCAACAATGAAAAGACAAATTATGAGTGGCACAGTGCTATAGAGTGGGAGAGAGGGGAGGGGGAGAGTGAGGAAAGGAAGAAAAATGGAAGGATTAGAGTATTTGAATAATTTAGCCCCCTGTGGCTGGTTTGACAGGAGTGTTAGTCTGAGAGAAGATCCCACTGGTTCAGGAATAAGAGCTTGTGGAGTCTGTGTGTCTGTGTGTTTGCTCTCTATAATTGAGTCTTCTTAGCACATTTCTGGACTGTACTTCGACATGGCCCAGTCAATATTTGGACAAATGAAGACTTGTTAAACATGTTGTGTGGTCTGAACGGGCCAAAATGTGTGCACACACAACTCAATACCATGTTGAAGTTTTGTGTGTCCAAGACGGTGAAACTACGTTTTTTTGTTAATTGTTCGGAATGTTGTGTTGTGTAAACAAGCCACAGAAATGTGGACGAGTGCGACTTGCTTGTGCAGCGCGTACAGCCACCAGAAAGTTGAACTTTCTTAAAAAAAAAAACAATTTTATCAACATACGTACGTTCCATTTGCAATTTCACAAAACTGTGGTGCAACCCATATACCATCCGTGCTTTTAATAGATCAGTCAGCCAGTCCAGCACCAGGGTTCTGAGAGGCTATGTTAAAGTGTGTGTGTGTGTGTGTCAGGTCCTGTGACAGGTCCGTCCCTCACCTGTCCCCCTCAGCGCTATCTTGGGACCCCCCCACCCCCCCCACCCCCTCCCAAAACTAGATGAGTCGGAGGGGAGGGGGGTTGGTTGAGGGGAGAACTCCGCAGACACCAGCAGACAGAGCTGTACCTCTGCGTCTGAACATTTCCTCCACTTCAATGGTACCCTCTCCAAAAAACGCTCCAACCCTCCACTCCCCACACAGTCACTTGTTAGAACTCTCTCCGTCTCTCTCTCTCACACACTCTCTCTCTCTCCACATCTACTATCTTCTCTATCCTCTCTTTCACTCTCTCTCTCTCCGTTTTCTCTGCTGGCACTTGTAATTATCTTGTGCCTGGGAGACAGGTTTTAAGCAGAGGTCTCAGGCCAGGTGCTTCCTGACAGCTGGCAGTGATTAGGAGAACGCTGGAGTGTTGTCGCTGCTCTCCTCGGCGCTCCCCAAGGCGACCGCCGTGCCTTGTTGTCGCGGCAACAATAGCGCCTCTTAATTTGTTGACGGCAAGGGAATTGTTCCGGGGCCTGGGTGAGTGTCCAGTCCAAACAGCGGGCTCTCCAGGGGGGGTGGAACCTCTGCCCTGGGAACAGGCCGTCGACACACTCACTGATCAAACTTCTCCGGCTACACTCCAAACTTCATTCTTACTGACAGCCTCTCACAGTCATGTTATACCCACCCTGGCCCATCTTGTGCCCTTTCTGTTAGACCAAGCCATTAGTTTCAATTGACATCTCCATTTCATGAATCCTACCTCTGGCCCCTAACAAACATACAAGGAAGGGATAAGGAAGCAGTGTGTTGAGTGTGGTAAAGTGCTGTCAAAGATTGCAGCAGCTGTTTGCAGCTCCTGCTGTACATAACCTGGGCCATTGAGCTGGACAAGGGCGTACCTACACATTCACACACCTCATACATGTTGGATTCGAGTCTCTCTGTGGTGGCACAAACTCCTGCTCGAGTTAATTACGTTGAGACCCACAGAGACTACCACAAACACAAACAATTGAAAATTACAGGCAATGAATAAATAAACCTGAATAAAAAGAATAGACCCATCTATTTTAATAAACAAAAGCAATTCCCAATGAAATACAAAGCAATATCGAAACTAAAAAACAAAATCTACACTAGAAAACAGAAATGCAGGCAGCCACAGGCTTTCTGGTACACAGTTCCAAGTTCCGTGAAGACAAAGGCTCCATCACGCTTTGTTTAAAAGTCTTCTAGACCAGAAAACGTTGAGTAGCGCTTTGCAGCAGGACCTTGAGCCGCATCACTCACCACACAAGGTAAAACAGGTTAACAAGTAAACAAATTCAAGTCGATTCCAAATTCAACAGAAGGCCAGTGCAAAGAAGCCTTAAAGTCTTTGCCTATTCTGTAGACATCATATACAAGAATGGACAGCAGGCAGGTATCAACTGCGAGCTAAGTAAAAACATTTCCAAACTGTAAACAGTCTCGAAATGGTGCAGAAACTTTTTGAAAGATTGGTTCCCGGTGATGAAATCTATGATTTGTTTGTACACAACTTTCCCTAGTCATTTTTCTTCTTCCTTGTTTGCCTCCTGCTCCTCTTCCAGCCCAGCGGCTCCTCCTCTCTCCGACTCCCCCTCATCCCTTCTTCATCCCTCTTCTCTGCCCACCGCCATCCTCTGCTCATTTGTCAGACCGGTTTGTTAAAGAGGTGCTCACTTCCTCGTCACTCTCTCAGTCACCGAGAGAGAGAGAGAGAGAGAGAGAGAGAGAGAGAGAGAGAGAGAGAGAGAGAGAGAGAGAGAGAGACTGTGTGTGGCAGGCCTGTCCAATTACGTCGCCAGTGATCAGTGAGAGAGGGTCATGGCACTCATCCTGAGCTACAGCCACGTGATGAACCCAGCAGGGTGACAGCACCACGGAACACACTAACACACAGACACACACACACGCACACACACGCACGCACACACACACACACACACACACACACACACACACACACACACACACACACACGCACACACACACACACACACACACACGCACACACACACACACTCAGACGTGTACCAGGACTCGCATGCCACACGTGTCACACATGTGCAGGGGCGCGGACGAGCACACAGACTCTTCCTGGCGAGGCTCTAATTGAGGCAGGATAATGAGCGTGTTTGGGCCTCGCTGCCGGCTCTCTCTCAGCCTCCGTCACACCACAGAGAGAGGACACACTTCACATGCAATAGGAGGCTGCGCACTGTTGGTGCAATTGATTTTCCATCACGGAAGGATTGAAATGAATATTGATCCGAAAGCTGGCACATGATGAATTCATCATGCGCTCGCCATGTATGTTTTTAAGGCCGAGTTCAGCGAGACGAGGGGGATGCTGATCAGTGATCACGAAGCGTGCTCTCACTCCGTTGCAGGCCTTTTCGCGCACTTTGAGAAGGAGGGAGTACTTAGAAAATAGTAGAGAGAGCGAGAGAGAGAGAGAGAGAGAGAGAGAGAGAGAGAGAGAGAGAGAGAGAGAGAAACTTGCGGAGAATGCTGATATCTGCAGAAGCTGATCGTTCTGAGTATTGTTCGTTATGTGTTCTCCTGCAAACAGAGAATAGAGCAACACTAGAGGGGGATAGGGGCTAATTAAAAGCGAGATCAAAGACTCCCTCTGAGTGTTTTTCCTCGACACGTCCAGGGAAAACTCAAAACACCGCTTTTCCTTTCTGCCGCCTCAGACGTTCACACTATAAAAAGAACAAATGTGGCGAACTTTCTTTCTTCATTACTATTATCGTTCCGTGGGGTTCTCTTACTTGACCCGCTAATGGTCACAGTGTGTCGGTGCAGGGGGCTTTGGGGGGGGGGGGGGGGGGTTGTCGCCGTGTCGTTCAGGCTCTCGAGGCAGATGTCCAACCTTTTTGCGGGAGAATTGCTCAGGCCCTTGATTTAATTTCTCTTCATAAACGATCCTGTCTTAATCCAGCGCAGAGCAATCAAGCGCGGAGTCGTCGGCTGCATTAACATTTCAATTAATTACCGCCACGATAAGTGTGTGTGTGTGTGTGTGAGTATGTGTGCATGCGTGTGTGTGTGTGCAAGTGTGTGTGTGTGTGTGTGCCGAGGCCTGGGTCCTAATAGATCCCCTGTAGCTCCGCAAGGATTACACCCCTAATCTACACTGTCACTCTGAATGAGCCCGTAGACACACACACTGCACTGAGGGGTGTGGGAGCTGTCAGGTCCTCTTAACGTAGACACTATAGGTTCACACACACACACACACACACACACACACACACACACACACACACACACACACACACACACACACACACACACACACACACACACACTCACTCATTGAACCCTCTGACGTAGGCACACTTCCTGGAACACGCAGCGAGGGACCAATGGGAGGTGACGTTACTCCCCGGTCCACTCGGGGCGCTGAGAGATTGAGCCGTGCTGTAATGTG
This sequence comes from Galaxias olidus, assembly GCA_026901105.3. Lineage (NCBI taxonomy): Eukaryota > Metazoa > Chordata > Actinopteri > Galaxiiformes > Galaxiidae > Galaxias > Galaxias olidus. The sequence continues at coordinate 158,691 of JAPMUY010001641.1, read as the reverse complement.
ACGCGGCACAGAGCGGGACCCAGACAGGTCACGCCCCCCACCCCCACCCCCCCCTTTCCCTCTTCATCAGCCTCAAGCAGCCCTCGGAAAGCGGCCTGCTCGGCCCAATCAATGGGCCTCATATACATACATTTACATCCCCCGCCCTAATGGATCGCTGCCCTAATCACGGCGGACCATCGCATGGACTTTTGACTGCGTTTCATTGCCGAATGTGCCTCTCAACTGACTGAGAGGATAACGGTCATCGCCCCGCAGAGGCCCGGCGGTTCAGCCCCGCGACTCGGAAGCGGTGTCCGTTAAAACTACGCCCGTGTCATAAGTATGAATTCAAAAAAAGGGTGTGCTGTTTTATGTGTCTACCAACAATGCATCCGTCTGATACACCAGTCTGATATCCAGGCGAATTGGTCTTGCTAATCGTTCCGAACGGAAAACTAAACGCTGCGGGTTTTCAGGCACTTCAAGATCATATCGGTGCGTGTTGTGGCGAGCGACAAAGTGAACAAAATAGGGAAAAGGAGGGGAACAAAAGGTAAACGAGACAGAATCGCTCAGCCAAGAACCCGTTCCCTGCAGCCTCGCTCAAATGGCTCTTTGGCAGTGGGTTTATTTATCAGCGGCTAAACTCGATAGCGCCGCCCGTATATTAGGTAGGGCGGGAAAAAGGAGCCGGGGGGGATTTATCACTCCTAGGAAACTCACTGTTGTTCTTATCTGTCCCACAGCCCATGACTTATGCCCCCCCCACATCCAGCCACGGAGGCAGCAGGACTCAGGCCAGCCCACGCACACACAGCCCCAGCCCCTGTTGCTCCCAGGCAGTCACGGCCCGGTCACATACCGCATCGATGAGGCCTGTAAGAACCGCCGTCCGGTTGACACGGTTGCTGCTAGTCATTTTCAATCGGACGGGAATTGAACTAACGAGAGGCAATTCACATATCTGAATCCGTTGGCACCGTACACCCGCGCACACACACAGCATCTGAGATTAGGATGTTCTGCTCTAACCTGTGACACTGGAAGCGTGTGTGTGCGTTATGTGTGTGTGTGTGTGTGTGTGTGTGTGTGTGTGTGTGTGTGTGTGTGTGTGTGTGAAATAGCCTTTGAAACGTCTGCAGCTGCTCCTGCAACCCCATTGGACGTTTCAGGGACACAGCGAGCCCCTGTCACTCCAGGCCTGTCAGCTAAACGCTCTGAGTGACAGCCGTCAACATGCCGACTCCTGCAGAACGTCCTGTGTTACTCTCTGTGACACGAACATGGACGGACCACTTGAGCGGACGGGAAGACAGACAGACAGACGGACAGACGGGCAGACAGGCAGGCAGGCAGGCAGGCTGGCAGGCAGGCAGGCAGGCAGGCAGGCAGACAGGCAGGCAGGCAGGCAGGCAGGCAGACAGACAGACAGACAGACAGACAGACAGACAGACAGACAGCAGACAACTACCTGTCCATCACCACCATCCATCACGACCGATGACTACCTCCATGTGTATGTGAACCTGTCTAGATAGTTCACTCAGAGCTAACCCAGGTTTGAGGAGAACACCACAACAGCTTTGGAAGGAGGGATTGGCCATCCCATTTTCTTTATTAAGTCACTTACAATATTAGCTCAACTCGGTTCAATGCGGTTAGCGAACGCTTTTTCCTTTTAAATGCTCCTGTGTGAAATGAATATACGGGGTGAGGTTAGGTGATGCTCTGGTAGGTTGAGGATTTATACGCCTTTGGAAGAGTATTTGGGGGTAGTGGTATAGTTTAGTGATTGGCTGTGAATACAGGTCACTGGTCACTTCCTTCACCAAATAACTCTTTTCATTGGCCGAGACAGGTCCGGGAGTGGCATGGGACCAACTTACCGCACGAAGTCACTAGTGTGCATTCTTACATTGAATGACGATTGCAGTTAAGGCGGTAAACACTGTTCAGATATAACACGACTGACTGTACAGTAAACGACCCAAACCTCCCCCGGCAAGTTTTGAACAGATAGAAAAAAAAAATAATGGAAACTGAAAGTTCCACTTGTTCTCTCTCTTTCTCTCTCTTTGTCTCTCTCTCTCTCCTCTCTCTCATTCTCTCTTTCTCTCTCCCTCTCTCAATACATCCCTCTGGTAGCCCGAATAAGCCCCTCGGGCGAGTCTTTCTCCCCAAGCAAACACGCTTGAAAGCCTCCGAGCATTGCGATGATCAAAGTCGCCCATTTGTTTGAACACACTGAGACAGTGATTAAAAATGCATATCACACGACGGCTATTGCATATTAACACAGTGGGGCAGCCAATTAATCATTAGCTCATCAATATCTCATTTGCATGAAATTATTCTCTTTTAAGAGCCTCTGTCTGGGGTGACGGGGTGAGCTCATCGATAATGCTAATGTTCCCGTAAGCCAGGGAGAAGGAGGGGAGGGGAAGGGAGGAGGAGAGAGAGAGGGGGGGGGGGGGGTTTAGAAGAGAGGAGGGTGGTGATCGAGTCGAAAGAAGACCCCGTTCAAGTTTATGTGTCATGTTGGGAGAATTCTTGATCAAAAAAAACGTGGCTGCGTCAAAATCATAAAGGATGAGATCACAACTAAGTGAAATTCATTGGACTTACTGTGAACACCTCGATAGAAACGTGTACCTTCGCAGACAGAGAGAGAGAGAGAAAAAAAGAGAGAAAGAGAGAGAGAGAGAGAGAGAGAGAGAGAGAGAAAGAAAGAGAGAAGGACAAGGACACACCAACAACACATGCAGACACACACACACACACACACACACACACACGCGAACACACCTCTGTTATTGGCAAGGCCGGAGGGACTGGGGTGTCTCAAGGTCGCCCGAGGCTCGAAGCGCTTATGGATCGCAGCCATGGCGTCTGTGTGCCCTGACCACACCTCTGTGTGTGTGTGAGCGTGTGTGTGTGAGTGTGTGTGTGACAGCCTGGCAGATGGAAATGGCAGCATTGAGGGGGGGGATTGCGTCGTCCTTCTCTCTTAAGAGGAAGGTGAGATGTGCCGTGCATGCGATCCATCAGGACGTCGATTCCCACCAAGCAGCGCGGAGACGGGAGGGGAAGCCTCGTCGGACTACAAGGACCATGAAGCACTGCAGTGGAGAGGGACGGGTGTCCCATGGAACGGCACGCTGTACAATGTGTTCCATGGTGTCAGTCTGTCTTCTCCTCTCACAGCGGCGCCTCTTCTCCTTCCTCACTGGGAGCTCTTCCTCCCGGTCAGGGTGACACGGGGTGCTCTCACGCTGATTGCCGAACACGAAAAGGGTTTCCCAAGTTCAAGGCTTCCCATTGATTTCCCCCCTCTCCTCCGTCCCTTCTTCCTCCCCTCTGCCCTTCCTCTTCCCTCGCTGTCCATCCCATGGACGCTCCCCGTCCGCCGTCCCCTTAGCTCGTCTCGTCCCCTTAGCTTGTCCCGACACAGCCAGCTGACGTTCCTCCCTAACACAGTGCAGCACCCACGCCTGCTGCTGTGTGTGTGTGTATGTGACTGTGTGTGTGTGACGATGTGTGTGTGGGTGTGTTTAAGGATGCACAGGAGGCCTAATTAGAGGTGTATTACGGCTGCGTAGGGAGAGGTGTAATGGCACATAATGGCAAATGCCAAATTTCAACTCTAATAAAGGGGTAACTGATTAATGAAAAGCACTTTGAGGGGGAAGAGGTAAAGCAACATTGGAAATAAAAGATGATGTATTAATCCTCGGCTGTTACAGATGGTTCGGCCCTCCTGACAACTGCTATTCATACGAGACACCGTTAGCATGCATAATTATGCTAATTAAGACCTAATTAAGCGCTAATTCTTAAGAGAGTCTCTTTCTTTGGTTGTAATTTAATACGACTCAGCACTTAGCGCTTCTTAAAGAGTTTCGCTCTCTCCGAGTGTACAGGCGAGAGTACAATACTGCTTCATTGTACATTTCAGGGAGGAGGGAGAGAGAGCGAAGGAGAGGGCTGGATCTTTGCCATTGGTGCATTAGAGACAAGTGGTGTGACAGGGATCAAAAGTGCTACCGTTTAAAGCACCGCTCTGAGGCGCACCCCACACACACACACACGCAAACACACAACCACACGCAGGCACACACACACACACACACACACACACACACACACACACACACACAAACAAAAAGATGCACACAACTCAACAAAATAACACATTGTCCGGCTAAATTTTCACTGGTTACCAAATTGCAGTTTTTTTTTTTTTTATCTCTTGCCGGATTTTCGAACCCGTTAGGGTTATTGTTAGGGTTAGGGTTAGGGTTGCCGGTGCAATCTCTCATTCAGACAGACTGATGTACATATAATTCCTCTGATCCACGGACAAATAAGAGGTTGTTACAATGAGTCAGGGACAGGGGCAAAACTCTCTGACAGTGATCCAGCGTGCGCTCTCCAACGACGGACTGTGAGTCACTCCGTCATTAAGCCCAGTCACTACAAACCTGACATGACATCTGTCATCCACGTGGTCGTCACACGCCCGGACACCTGACCTCTCCGTGTCATAACATGCTGCCGTCACATGTCCGAAGGCAGGGCGCCGATTGGCCAGACCACCTTTGGAACTATTTAGGATGTTGTGAAGGCGTGAGGGGGACGTGCTCTGTTGCTACACAGATGCGTGCATGACTGTCTAATTCTGTCAGACACACAATGAAAAAAGCCAAATCTAAAACTCCACACACATTGACGGCAGCGCCACGTTTAATGAACCGGTTCTGGCCGACTGGTAGAACTAGTCAAACTGACTGCAGTGAGAGGCCCCAAGTAAGATACTCCAATCCTCCAGCGTGTGTTCTAATCAGACCCCTAACATCGTGGTGGGGAGGAAACAGATACAGTACTCGATTGAGTTTTTGCATTGCCCTAAATCAGAGGCAGGCCTGTGACGCCGGAGCAGTGGGGGGGGGGGTGAAGATAATGAAGTGAGCCGCTAAGTAACCGTGGAGTCCCTGCCAACGCATAATTAGAGATTCATCCACCAGTATATATCACTGTTACTGTGTGTCAACAGGGGGCCATGCATCAGCCGCCGACAGAAGGGGGTTTATGGCTCAGACTCGGCGTGGGTGTGTGTGTGTGTGTGTGTGGTGTGGGTGTGTGTGTGTACATGCATGTGTGTGTGTGCGTTTCTGTGGGCCTGTGCCAAACACCAGGCCCTAACTGGGCTTCGAGAATTAGGGGGCTAATAATTAAGGCCACAGAGAAGTTTAGCACCTGTTTCTACCCGCGGTTAATGGGGGTCCCACAGGAACACCCCCGCGCAGAGCGAGTGGTGGGCCGGTCTGGAAGGAGCAGGAAGAGGACGGCACAGGAGAACGCGGCACACGGCACAGCGCGCCCTGCTTACACGATGAGTCTACCTCGTCTTCTTCAGCGTGCACGCTAATGTCCTTCCACGCCGGGCGGCAGGGAGGGCCTTCTTGGGTTTGGCTGTGGTCTCCGGGTGCTCCCAGGCCGCCGGTTTGTTTCCCTCGTCCCTCGGCGGAGGTGCGGAGTGTGAGCCGTGTCATTGGAGCCGAAGTGTGTCCCTGTCCCGACATGACAGCTGCCACTCCAGACAACACACTGCTCCAGGGTAGACCTCTCCCAGGGACAGGTTTCGCGGCGCTCCCCATTCCGCCCTCGCTAATGGTGTTTATGGACTGCAATCCCGGTGAAATCCAAAAGTTAGGGTCACACTTAGGCAGTCGGTTTCTGTAGGAGCGCGTAAATGACTCTGATGGGGATGTGAAATAAAAACATGTTCGGCCTGTTTGTTTGAACGCGCACATGCCACTGAATACACTCTTCTGTCTGTCTGTCTGTCTGTCTGTCTGTGTGTGTGTGTGTGTGTGTGTGTGTGTGTGTGTGTGTGTGTGTGTGTGTGTGTGTGTGTGTGTGTGTGTGTGTGTGTGTGTGTGTGTGTGTGCGTGCGTGTGTTTTGTGGCCGGAGGAGAGGGCCCCTGTGGTTTGATTATGGGCTCGTGGTCGTAGCACAGGCCCTAACACCGCCCCCGGGTGTCCGGCTGGAGCCTCGGCCGGCCCCTTTGATCCGGGCGCTGGGGCTGTGGAGCCACACTTTCTGGATAATGACATGGCCTCATTGTGGCGCTCTGGCTGGTGGGGCAGGAGCAGCGAAACACCTAGAAACACCATGGATGGGTTTAGTTAAGTGAATGGGCACAGTCAAAATAAATGAGAAAGTATCCGCGGGACAAACATGGCATTACGTCGTTATCTTAATGCCGGTAGACTAGGTAGTAATCGTGTGTGCCTGTGCTTGTGTAGGTTGCGTGCGTGTGTACGTGTTTGTGTATGTGTGTGTGTGTTAGTGTGTGGCAAACAGAGTATTAGAGTGCTATTACGATGGCTGAAGCTCCCGAGAATGGGCCACCAGACTGTGCTCTGTGCTCTGTGCTCCAGGCACTGACAGCCTCTGTAATGCCCTCTGATCAGGGGACACAAAACTCCTCCATCCAACCAACCCATACACACACACACACACACACACACACACACACACACACACACACACACACACACACACACACACACACATGCACAATCTTACAGGAAACAGAGAAGCAATAGGATGTAGACGAGTGGAAACATGTTGGGCAAGCAGGGATTCATATGGACAGACAGACAGACAGACAGACAGACAGACAGACAGACAGACAGACAGACAGACAGACAGACAGACAGACAGACAGAAATACAGGCGAACAGACAGACAGGGGACAGTGAGTGAGACAGCGAGAGGGACGCAGAAAGACGCAGAGAGACGGCGACTGAGACACAAAGGTCCTCGCCAGGACCTCCTCATTAGCCACACGTCTCGTGGCCGTGTCACTTCATCTGCTTAATTGAACACTTCAATAAGTCCAAGGAGATTATTCTCCCGCAAAGTGTCGTTCTGGGGTCAGAGGTAAAGCAGGCCAATTATCTATTTGTCAAATACATAAAGCTCTCGTTTAATATCCTTTTATTGAAATTGATCATCTTGTAAAAGCACTGCTCAGATGGCTAATAAGATTTACTCCCTTTGTGTAGCGAGAGGCAAAGCTAATATTATCTAAAGGAGAGGGGATCACCGGATTAAACGGAGAGCCAGGCTAAGAAAGCCGGTTTTAAGGCTAAACAAGCTGGTCGTTCTAGCGAAAGCTATCACGGTGAGTAACCTTAAATCTGACTTGTAATTCCAGCCACTTTATCTAACACCGTGCCTGTTGATTTGATTGCGTTTCATTAATTTGCCTTTTTACAGAGCAACACAAAAAAAATCCTTTCAAAGCTAACTGGCCTACACCTCACCTCCTCGACACCCAGAACCTCACCCGCCTTCACGCAGGGTCCAGTCCACTACCCGTCTATTCTATGACACCGTGACAAAACACGCGGTTGCCCCCGCGTCACGTCTGAGCAAAGCACACTGCGTCGAACCACAAGTGCGTGTACTGTAACGTTTCTGGGCCTGAAGAGCGACGCGTCCTTCACGAGCGCGTCAATGCAGAAGGACAGACCACCCTGACACGACCCATGATCCGGAGAGAGGAACGCTCGGATCATCCAAAAAGTCATCTCTAGTCAGCCCAAAACAGGTCGTTCTCCACCCCCCGTGAAAGTCAGAAGCTCTGCCTCTCAATGGTGATTTCTACTCAGCATAATGGTTGGAGTTTTTCTGTTTGTCTTGCAGTATAAACGGCCATTTTCAATGCCCTCTCTCCCTCTCTGTGTCCTTTCTGGCCGTGTCACAGTTGCTCATTCGCAGGTTGAGAGGAGGCTTCAGAAAGGATGAGCAAGAGACATTTCAGATGTGTCTCTCTCGGTGTGCGCGCGCGTGTGTGTGTGTGCCTCTGTCTGTGTGTGCGTGCGTGCGTGCGTGCCTGCGTGTGTGTGCGTGCGTGTGTGTGTGTGTGTGTGTGTGTGTGTGTGTGTGTTTGATCTCGGAGCAGAGCGAGACATCTCTCTCAGTGGCTGTCTCTGGTCATATCCACAACCCCTCGACCAACAAGGAGACACAACATGACATGGAAAGAAGGAGAACCCTGGAAAACACCCAGAGGCTGGCAGGGAGGGAGGGAGGGAGGGAGGGAGGGAGGGAGGGAGGGAAGGAGTAGGGGAGAACAGAGAGGGACATCAAAGAGTCGGGTGGGGGCTTTCCTGGTCCTCCAGCTCACATCCCATCATGCCTAATTTGAGCAGTGTTTACGACCCCCCCCCCATGTAGAGTCGTGTCCAGCAGATCTCCGATGGCAGGCCCTGGCTGCCCGCTCTGACTGACTGCTCTTTTTGACTTTGTGCTCCAGTGCGTGTGTCTGTGCGTGTGTGTGTGTGTGTGCGTGTGCATGTGTGTCTGTGTGTATGTGTGTGTCTGCGTGAGAGGAGCAGGGGCGGGAGGGAGGATCTCAGCCGTCGTCTCTCCCCGCCTGGCGTCAGCGGGGTCTCATTTCTGTGGCAGGCCTGTCAGATCTCTGTGGCCGCCGTGGCAGATCAGTAGCCGTGGCAGCCAAGTGGCAGATAAGAGGGGGAGCGAGGGAGGCAGTGGGAGGAGAGGGGGTGGGTGGGGGGGGGGGGAGGGGGGGGTTTACCAGCTAGGAATATGTTCTCCCAACTGGCAAGCTGGTGGCCCCTGAGTGACGCAGACAGAGAGTGGCACTCGACAGGGACGACTTCCCCGGCACGGCG
>JAPMUY010001641.1:100000-147500 GCA_026901105.3 Galaxias olidus | reverse complement strand
ATAGGGACATTTTTTTGTCAGAACATAAAAATTTCTTTTTTGTCAGAACATTTCCATATTTGGAACATTTCCAATATGTTGTTGATATTTCTACCTAAATCTTCCTCTTCCTCTGAGGTCTGAAGTAATACAAATAATGGATTTTTAAACACCATATGCCATGAAGCAGGCTACACCAACATGATAAAGAATATCAGAGTAAGAACATTAGACTACAACCCAAAATTATTTTCCATTTAATTTCCTGAAATGTAAAACAAAAGGCTCCTCGCTAATAAATAACATTTGCCCTGTCCTAGAGGCCACTGTCATTGTGCAGTTTGAATCACTTTACATTCACAGAAAATTGCTCTAATTCACACAAAAAAACTGTAAATTAATTAAACCATGTCAAAGTTCCTAATCAAGCCATATCAAACAGCATAAAATAACAAATCAATGACATGGCTGAGACTCAACACATTTTAGTGTAATTTCTCTTTTTTCTTTGACTTTTAATCCCTTGTCCGGATTGATTCTGAAGATGCATCTGCAAAAGATTAGAAAAGATTTAGCAAACTGTGCACTACAATCACTGACATGAGACTTATTTTGTGGAGCTTAAGGTGATGAACATATTATTTCAGTAATTCAGTGTTGTTTTAACAGTAATTTATGTAAAAAAATACCATATAAATAAAAACATATAGAATTTAATTAAAGATAAGCACCTACAAACTCACATACATTATATAAAAGATGTCAATGCACCCTGTCCCAACAGTATTACCAAGGCTTACTAGGAGATGCACTTATGTTTTGAAATTGTTAACAGTCACATAAGGTTAACAGACAAATCACACAGGTACCAGGCAATGTTAACGGTTCAATCTATACTGAAAACTCAATGGAACAAATGAATCACATGCAGGTGCCATTAGATAATGGAAAGGAGTGACCATGTGACTGCGCTAGGACTTCTAGATTGCACACGAGACAAGTACACCCATCGGTCCATGGCCCTCCCTCTTACTGTGCACAGTGTTTTAGTTTGGGAGAAAAATGCAGGAACAACAACAGCATCTCACACGTTTCTTAAATGAAAAAAAATTTTTTTTATAAACTTGAATGTGAAAGAAGCTTCATGAATAATGTGCATTGTTGTTCATTATTGTCACATTGAAAATACAGCTTTCTCAACTGCTTTTTTTCTTTTTTGTCAATCTTTGTAATTCTTCTGAATTCAATATTCAGGCCCAAGATCAGTCTTAAAACGTCTACGCTTGGTTTCTACAGACCAATGCACCAAGGCTAGTCTACTTTATATTCAAGGTACTATACATGAGTGCTTCTATACATCATGGATTGTCTTGTCGGCCTTCCTCCCTATGTGTGAGTGAGTGTGTGTGTGTGTGTGTGTGTGTGTTTCTGTCTGTCCTGTTTCTCCATCTGTCTGTTTGCATGTCAGTAAATGACCTGGCCTGTGTTTCTGCTGGCAGCAAGCATAAGAGGCCCGCCGTGGAATCGGACAATGTGCCAATATCCGAGTCATGTGACGTGACAGTGACTTCCTGTCTGCGTGTCAGGACGAGACCTGATGTGTTGTCAATACGGGACCTGTGCTCACATTCTTTCAGCAGCATGTGCTCAAACACACACCTAGCCAACAGAGAGCTCAGAGCCCACATGCATGCTTTTGCGCTCTATTTTTTTTGTTCCTTATTGTACGCTTTTCCTATCATATGATTTACATTTAGTTTATTTGACTCCTTAAGTGAAAATTTTTTGCTGTCTGAATTGATTCAAAAGTGTTTGACGGCAGAGCGTAATACCTGCAACACATGCTTCTTTGTCCTTGTATAGAACAGCCATGTGCGCCAACTCAAAATCTGTTTCCCATTCAAAGGACAGTATTGCCCTCACATGGCTGTATGGTGTAAGTGCTCAGAGGTTAAAACGGTGGCGTGTATAGAATTCACTTGCAAGGAACCTGCTGCCTGCCTAATTGTGCTCCTCCCTGAGCAACAGGCACACACACACACACACAAAAACACTATTACTGAATAGGTACAGCAGTGATCCCAGTTTTTACTCAAAATGACTCGAGAACACAGGACTTGCTCAACGGAATTATTTGGTTCGGTGTATACAGTATATATATTTAACTTCTTTGACCCAACAAAACAACATTGGTTTTATTCTGTTATCTTCTTGTCCCATCACTGCCTTCCAGCCTCCAGCATTCCACATACACGGGCCACTTCAGCTCTACCTGTAAGTCCCTGTTCACAGCGGGAGAGCTATACCTGATTGATTTGTCTCGACAGAGCCAGTTAGTCTGACGACACCCTACCCCTGCCCTCCAATCGCTGGTCACCATTCCCCATTGATTGCTGCCAAGGCCCCATCGGCAGGTCTAATTCATTTATGAACGTGTCATCCCCCACCATTGATTAAGTCGTCCTTCATTCCAGCTTTAATTGCTTGCTCAGATAAAATAATAAAATTTATAATGTTTTATTCATAATAGCGCTTTTCTAAAAACCCAAAGACGCTGCACATGGTATTCGATCAGCATGGCAACGGACGATGACACACAAAGAGGGTTCACAGTATGGTGTTTAATCTAATGAAAAGCTCTGCTCTACAACGGGGCCAGTTCAAAGGTGTGCATGGGTGGATGTTAGCCTTGTAGGGCACTGCCAGCGGCTGCAATCTTTAATTACCAGGACAGAAAGAGAGAGAGAGAGAGAGAGAGAGAGAGAGAGAGAGAGAGAGAGAGAGAGAGAGAGAGAGAGAGAGAGAGACAGAGAGAGTAAAAGGGATCGTGAAGGCTGTCAGTGAGAAACTGGACAGCGTAGGTTGGCTTAAAGGGCTAGTTCATGGAAGTCAACAAGCCAGAGCCTGTAAACCCTATTTAGCTTTCCAAAAGGCTTTGACACCGTTTTGCTAATTAACCTGAAGAGAAAACACCTGAGCCTGAATGAAACGGTGGCCATGCTGTCAGGCATCTGTGTTAGCATCAGCATTCATTGTATTAATTGAAATAACAGCAGGCAAGTAAAACATGCATTTATCTTTTAACCAAATAAAACCCCTGTTGTATAAATATTGGTATCATCTCTCCAAGTGATGACCCCTCAATCTTGAATTACTGTAAAATAAATACTTCTTCATATTATAATAACACCTTCAAATTATGTTTATTTATAAACATGAAGAGAGAGGTTGAAACTGCATAAAACAAGGTAAAGAAACATTCAGTATTTGTGAAAGCCTGTCTAAAAAAACTGTACATTTTAAACGCGTAAGGATCTTCGCTATATTTGACCAAATCAAGTTTACTTTGAATCACTTTGTAAAAAAAATGGCAGACTGCTAATCGATTCAAAATGCAAATCGCCAGCATTGCAGTGGTACTGATGGGAGAGGTGAGCAGTTATCTAATGATGCATTACTTTACAAGGGACAAAGTTACGTAAGGGATAACATTTGGGAATTATTTAGAAGTTCCTAGATGCAATTTGTCACAACAATGGCACCACTGAAAGCCAATGTAGTAGTAATCCATGCACCCACAAAGACCAGTGTTAAATTGGTGGCAGGTAGGTGTAATCACATCCGTACTTTATATAGAATTTATTAAGACAACAGTTTACAAAATGTTGATCGTATCAGAGCACATCTTTGTACAGCCTCTAGATGGCAGTATGGCACTGCACGTTTATTGAGCACACACGGTATCGTCCTGGGACTGAAGAATGCGGTGGTGAAGAAATACTAAACCTAATGTGGGCTCATAGAGATAGTATTAGTTGTAGAGGATCTTGTTTTAGTACAATCAGTCTTTTTCAAATACATTTTGTTTTATTGAGACTTCTGCATAACGCCTCACTGAGATTCCATGGGTGGGTCAAATTTGGCTTCAGAAATGGCTTTTTATTTACTGCAGAGACATATTCCATATCCATTCCAGTTTTAAACCATTTTGATGGCAGCGGTAATATTTACCATCTAAATGTAACATCCATTAACAACTTGAAATGTTCACTTGAAGGGCAAACAAATAAAATGTCACTTAAACGTTGACTAATAAAACAAACGTCTGGGATAAAAAGAAAAGGGCCTATCTATTAAACATTTTGAATCAGGGTTTGAAAGGGACCACCGACCATCAGGCTTTAAAGTGTTTTAAGTGTCACACAACATGACAAGCTGTCTAATCTCAACACTCTAAGGTAGGGGCCTCTCCTGTCAGACTAGACTTGCTTCAATGGAGAAGGATAACAGAGATTATTGAGATGTATCCAAACATACAGTATGTAGTACAGTAATTGTACCTATAGTGACACACTGTTAACAAAGGCTGTAGGCTTCCTGGTGTTTCATATCTTTCACTTCTAAGGGACACCTTTACCAGAAAGGTAGGTAAGGCAGACCATATCATTCTTGTTAGCGTTGGTCACAAAAGAACATCCACTGCAGTTATGGAATGGAATGGAATGGAAAATACTTTATTGATCCCGAGGGAAATTGTAGATGGAGGAGGTCATTATTGGATGTCTTTGTCCTGTTGAGGCTGTGTTCCATGTCCCTCTTTTGACACCGGCCCTCCCGAACCAGACCGCTGTATAGTAGCGTTCACAACACGATCATGTAATTATGTTAATACAAATGTGAAGTAGAATTAGGAGTGTCGCTCTTTGTGTCATTGTGACTTCCTGTGGGCAACCTTTTTGAAGTCATAAGGCCTGCTGCTCACGGAGTCCGCCGCCTCAGCCGCTCGACCTTTCATCCAACGCCGACATCCACAACACGTTAGGCACAAACGCCAGTGACCTCTCACTGGACAAATAGCGACAGCGCCGGCGAGCCGTCCACGCCACTAGCCGGCCGCGTGCGCCGAGGCTCTACTGGAGCACGGTGCTGGCCAGGCCCGTCTGTCTGAAGGCCTCGGCCACCTGCCGGGAGTGCTGGATCTTGGCCGACAGCGCCTCCAGCACGTCGTTCTGGTCCACCGCCGTGGCCGTGCGGTACACGAAGGTCCCCAGGGACTCCAGGCCACGCATGCCCAGGTTCACCCCGCAGCCTGGGGGGGGGGGGGGGGGGCAAAGGTATAGGGAGAGAAAAGAGGGGGAGAAGAGAGAGATGTTGTGGTGAGACCGAGGGACACGCAGTCTTAAGATACCGAGAGCAGCGGACTCGCTGTTGCCGGGCGACACATACCGACTCATAGGCCATTGAGTACAGGAGTGAGTCACGCTACTTTATCGAAACCTGCTTGCTCCCTCTCTCCCTTCTCTCTCTCTCTCTCTCTTTCTCTCTCTTCTCTCTCTCTCTCTCGCTCCCCCTCTTTCCACCGCTACTGCTTTCTCCCTCCTACTCTCTCTCTTTATCTCCGTCTCTCTCCTTTCTCCTTGTAATTCTCGGCCTCTAAAGTGCATTACAGACCCGTAAACCTATAGGGGCGTTCGATAAAAAAGAAGAGGCGCCTTCTACCCGTGAAGAGAGGCACGAATACGATTACAAACGGGGACCGATTCTAGAGCGCCGTGCGCCTCTCCTCCTCCGTGTTACCCGTGTCAAAGTTGAGCACGCGGGCCGCCTCCCCCTCCACGGTGACAGCCACGTTGTCCCCCTCGATGTAGGCGGCGCTGATCCGCCGGTGGGACAGCTGGATCTCAAAGAGGCGGCGGCTGCACTGCATGTGGTGCAGCGTCAGGTCGTTGAGGCGCGGCTCGATGTCCGTCTTGTAGGCGTTGAAGGACTGGTGGAAGATGTTCTTCATGATCTGCGGTGAGAGACACACGGGGTGGGTGAAGGTGGCAAGATGGAGTCATCATCCTCAACTTTCAGTTAAGACCTGACGGTTGCAACTGATGGCTGTTCCTCAGACGACATGCACGACGTGTGTGTGTGTGTGTGTTTGTGTGTTTGTTTGTGTGTGTGTGTGTGTGTGTGTGTGTGTGTGTGTGTGTGTGTGTGCGCCGACACGAGTGCGCGAGTGTATGCCGACAGTCTAAATGGCACAGCGCCGTGGCGTGGGAGAGCGCGTGTCTGGGCTCTGACTCAAAGTGCGGCATCCACCCACACACACACACACACACACAATGCCGCGGTGTTCGAGGACACTCGCCTCCGTGTGCCCGTGTCCACTTACGGTCGCGGCCACGGAATCTGAAGCCAATTAGGAGAGGGGGAAAAAGCTTTGAGTGACTCTTTCCCACCGAGTGTGGTGGGCTCGTCGAATCAGGCCACTGTGGTTAACGATGGGATGATTCTTCCCACCATTTATTCCGCGTTGTGTAACAGCAAGACACAGATGGCCCCTTCAGCCTCAGCAAACTTAAAACGCAGGCCAGCACACACAACACACACACGCACCCACGCACACGATTACAATTTTATGTTCCACCACACTCACGCCTGCACACACGTATAAACACACAAACACACATAAACGTTCCCTTCCTTTCACGCGTAAACTCTGTGCTCTGTGCAATCAGCCGACAAGCATAAAGGGGGCCACTTGTTGAATGAAAGGTGTGGAATGAGCAGGTGTGGCAGATGCTGCCGTGCTGCGACCTGTGTTATTATTAGCCCTGCTTCCGCGTCATGAATACGGAAATACCGAGCGTCAGCCTGTTAGGCAGCACGAGCTCACATCCACCCCGACAGAAAAGCAGAAAACCGTCTGTGGTCGCAGACTTAATTACCGAATCCATTCAATCTTCTGCCGTTCCTAACTCAGATTCTTAGCAACGGGTCTAACAGAACAAGGTCCAGGGAAGGTTTTCATGTTGCCATGGTGAGGGGACAGAGCCCAGGTCCATACCGAGGGGTTGGCGGTGTGTCTGAGGAAGCGGACCGTCTTGGTGTCGGTGGCAGGCCCGACCAGGGCCATGTAGCGGTTCCGGAACGTCCCGTAGATCTTCAGGTGGAACCCGGGTTTGGGCGTGGGGTTTCGCTGCTCTTTCAGTGTTTCCATTCCGTACGCTGACAGATCAAAGTGGAGGCTGTGGGCCCGGATCTCTGGAGTGGGCACCTTGAAGAGGGAGAGGGGGAGGGGGGAGGGGGGGGGGGGGGGGGGGGGGGGGGGGGGGGGGGGGGGGGGGGGGGGAGGGGGGGGGGGGGCAGAGAGAGAGGGAGAGAGAGC
Organism: Galaxias olidus; assembly: GCA_026901105.3. Lineage (NCBI taxonomy): Eukaryota > Metazoa > Chordata > Actinopteri > Galaxiiformes > Galaxiidae > Galaxias > Galaxias olidus. The sequence continues at coordinate 140,365 of JAPMUY010001641.1, read as the reverse complement.
GAGCGTGTTTGACAGTGTTTTGAACAAAACAGATACTGTGCAATGGCTGACTGCTAGGAAATCATTGTCGATGCACACAAGCTCAGCGTGCTTTGAAAAAGGGTGGAGACGGTGCTGTCATTTCTTTCACAATGCAACAAGCAAAACTCGATTTCAGAAACCTTTTCTTCCCCAAAAAACTAACTATTTTTAAAGGGAAGGGAAACTAAGCATACTGAGTGTGTTTTCACAATAGCACAGCTGCACACTCCTTTCCTAACAAGAGTTCCTGATACACTTGAGGGTTGCCTGTTTGATTAATTCACAGATTGACATTTTCATTATTCATTATTTGACTGTGTAATTGTTAACAGCACTTTATTTTAAGCGTGCTACTTTAAATGTTTTCCCAAGCAACATGCACTTTGTGTGTGTGTGAGAGCGAGGGAGAGGAAGAGTAAAGAGAGCAAGACAGGATATATACTCTGTTCACTTGTGATAAATCACTTTAGCCATAATGGTATTAACTAGCACTGAATTTAGATGACTGTCATCTTTATTGTCATCATTTAAGCAGTTAGTGCACTGATGTAGGAGCATGTCTACCTCATAGGTACACAGTGCAAGTGTTATCGAGAGAAAGCAAAGCTTCTTCATACTCTATAATGCTTGTGTGTACTCTAGTCAGTCAGTGTATTTGTGTTTATATTGGGACACAGTTTGCCTTTTTATTTTGGGTTGATACAAAAAACATTTAAAATAAAATGCCTATAGTAATTGAAATCATAAAAATGGTCTTCGCTAACTGAAAGCTAACATCAGTGAGTGGGGCCAGGCCTTAGAGAGCTAATAGTGTTTACCATTGTGGTACCAGCGACGGAAATACGAGTGGAGGGGGAGGAGACCAGGAGACGGCTAACCAGGTCACATGCTGTGAGGTAAATTGAATAACTAAAGGAAACGGCGAGGGAGAAAGATGGCCAATAAAGCCAGCACCATGGCTCCCCGTGGCCAGCAAGGCATAAATAACCCTTCAGCCTACTGACCTCAGATAGCCTTGAATGAAGGTTTGTGTCAGTGTGTGTGTGTGTGTGTGTGTGTGTGTTTGTATGTTTGTATGCCTATGTGTGTCTATAGGCAGGAGCAGGTTGGCCACCCTATTTGTTGATGAATCTGTCACTGACCACCTTGAAAATGCTTTATGTGTGCTGTGTCGGTCACCATGTATTGTTCTAATTTGCCCAGTGCCTGGTGAGCCGTGAAGAACATGGGATGAGTGCCCACGTGCACACTGTCTGTGCGTCTCTCTTTCTCGGAGCACCTTTTCCTGCTTGACTCGTACTGTCTCCTGGCTTGTGTCCCTGTGTGTGCGTTTGTGGGTGTGTGTGTGTGTGTGTGTGTGTGTGTGTGTGCAGATCCGTTTGCCACGTCCCTATCTAAGGGGACAGCGACGGGTGACCAGGGGAAAGCTTGAACAAGGCACAGCAGCGTGTGACGTCGCATAGCCTGATTACCGCATTGAAAATGCAGACACACCGCAGCTCGGCCCGAATGTCTGCTCGAGATAACGGCAGGCCACTGGGTACAACACGCATCACTGGCAGCATTACTCCCCCCCATCTGATAACAAGACACAGCGTGATACTGGAGCCTACTAGAGGGCTGGTTGTGTGTGTGTGTGTGTGTGTGTGTGTGTGTGTGGCTATACATGAGAATGACTTGGATTTAACCTGGAGAATAACCTGGATTTAGACACGACGATGTTCCTATTCTTATTCCCAGTTCATTGCCTACAGCAAACCCGGGAAAGTCTTCTTTGTATTCATCCTGTCTGCCAGGCTCAGGAGGCAAACAAATGAAATCTCAAGTAATGGTCCGGTCACCCCATCCAACCAAAGGCTGTCCCCGTGGAAGTCAATCACGGAGAACACTGAGCGGCCACGCTGTCTGCCACACACTACAGAGGGTAAAGTCAGGCCGTTTGTGTTGGTGTTAGCTACGGTGTCCAGCTGGCTAAGGGATCAGCCCACGTCTGTTTGTTTAGCCCATCTGTTGACCAAACAAGTTTCCCTTACACACCGCAATATCCTGTTCTTAAAGTAGGCCATTCTCTGTGTACACACCCGCTTCCCCCTCTGTAACTCAAACAACTGTTTGCTATCCGGTGATGATGTGTGTGTGTGTGTGTGTGTGTGTGTGTGTCTCACCTGTCTCTGGTCCAGTCTCTCGATGGTGGCGTTAGCTCCGTAGGCGTGGCAGGACTCCACGTTGTAGTCAGAGCTGATGCCCAGCACAGAGCATGAGTCACCGCGCGAGCCGTCGGCCACCACTATGACCCGCGGCCAGTCGCTGCTCGGCATTCGGCGCAGGTACTCTTCCGAAAACTGAGACGACAGACACAGGGAGGACAGAGGCCGACAGAGATAACAAAACACCAAGCATTTCAAACAAATACCAACACAGCAACGGACGTGTTATGTGTTTCCAGTGCCATGGGGCGATGATAGGGTGGCAGAGATGAGGGAAGGAGAGCAGGATGTTAAGGCACAGTAAACACCACAACACACTGCACAAGGCCCACAATGTTAGAGAGTTAGATAGACACGAAGAATCCATTTTAAACACCGCACAGAAGTGCTTTGAAGGTCGACTTAAAAAAGCAAATGGATCATCAAAGACGACACCGTTTCACGTCCAAGGGAAATGGGCAAGTTGGCAGCGCGTCCTAACAAGACGGAGGTGTCCTCGGCCATGCCCTTGGTCTCCCTACCCTCAGCAACCTGAGGAGAGGCCTGATCTGGGTGCCTTCCAACACGGCCACTGACCAGTGACTAGTGGGAGCACCATGACCATATGAGGTTTGGACGCAAACTGGCCCCGGGACAACGGCGGGAAACCAGCCATGTAGGCTAAATGCTGCCCCCTTTACTGAGGTATAGCCAATTCATGGGGACTTTCCACGTGACTATAAATGAATATATACAAAAAACAAAAACAAAATGCAAAGTGTGTGCGTCCCCATTCAGTCGTATAACCGATCAAGGGTAGCTGTGAGCAGATGGCCATGGATAACGTCCGACACAAGCACATCAGATGCAGCGTACACAGCCCGTCACTGTCTCTCACACAAAACAGCACGTGTAAGCGCTGATGCCATCCCTGTAGCTCGGCAAGACTTAGGCTGGATAAATTCATTTTGAATCCTTTCATCATTTTTTTTTGTTGCCACAGCAGAATGCAATCTTCCGTACTTTTCCCCGGCTGATTCAGGTCTGGTGAAGGCCAGATAGCTTGAGCCAAATTGCATAACCGGCTTTGTGACCCGATAGGCCTGCTGTCATCATGCTACACGTTTGTGACACGGCAGCAACTTCACGAGAGCGGCGGTGGGAGAGTTACAAAGGGAACTGATCTTTGTTGAACGTAATTCATACCTGCATGGCTTCCTATCCCCGCATAGTTTTACTACCAACCTTAAATCAAACCAAAAAAAAAGGCCTTGACTTGGTGATGATCAGTCCACTGCGTTTTCAAACTGCTGGAGAGAAATACATCATCTCGGGGGCCATGAACAAACTGCGAAGAAGACTGAGTGTGCTCTTTGACTGCCCCCTCACTTCAGCATGTCTCATAGCCGCTGAGCTGTTGGAGGTATCCCTCTGCGGGGTGCAGCCAGCTACGGAGAGGTCCATCAGTGATGCGTACTGATGGCTACCACTGACTTGGGAAGCCCTGCCTTAGTAATCACACACACAGCTTTGATGGCGGCCAACCGGGGATGATCCAACTTGGGCCAAGCGGGAAGAAGGGCTTTATACAGCCTGTACTGTTTCTCTCCTACCACCACATCTCTACAACTTCTCTCTGTTTTGGCTCTGTCTCAAGTTGAAGATATGCACAGATTCTGGTAAAGGTAACAATTCATTAAAAATACCTGCTCGGGGAAACATAAAATTTCAAGTGGAAAATACTGGAAAAAAACATAATGCTAGTTTTTATAATTTTGGATCTTTATGAAATCTTAAATCGTTTCAGGACGGATGATAACATAACTAGCCGACACATTAAGATAGTAGAATGCCACAATAGCACCACATTTATTGCAATTATTGACCATGATTCTCTGACATAAAGAGTAGCCTACGACTATTGACCTTATTGCCTGAGATGTCAAGCGGCTACTTCCCGTGAACCCACTGCAATAGTGTACAGACCTTGGTCCCAAGCAGCACCTTCACATGAATCTTCTGCTTCTTCTGTTCAAGGATGCTCAGAAGGTATTCTTGAAACACTCCTATTTTGGTAAAGAAGTGCTCATTATGCCAGCATCCCTCCATGTTATCGAAGTCAACCCCGAGTCCCAGCAGGAACTCAACACTGCGGGGGTCCAGGGCGATCTGCTGGGGGCGGCAGAGCAGAGCTGCCCGATACCGCTCATCCAGCACAGTCAGTTTCAGCACCTTCCCGGAGCGAACAGCAACCAACGCCGCTGTCAGCCCTACGGGTCCAGAGCCAACTATAAGCACCGATATTTTAGCCCTCCACTGCCTAATCCCGTCAAGACTTACTTTCACCATCACGTAAACTGCAACCGCCACCAAGGTACTGAGTGCAGTGTCATATGCAATGGTGCGATACTTCTCCTCAGCGCTTTCGTTGATTTCAGCATTTTCGGTTTGCAGCTCGTCCATACTGTGCCTAGAAATGAACATGTAGTTTATTCAGGTAAATCAACGCAATAAGTAAACGCGACTGCTTTGGCCACAGTGAGTTCTTCTGTCACGTTACCTTCGCCAGAGCACAACAGTGACACGCTGCGCTTCTCTCACGCATCCATACACGTAATAGCCCAACAGAAGTGGTCCTCCAAACACTTCCAAACACATGAGGCGTGGGCGATCTCTGCTCTATTGCCGAAGTTGGTTGTGCACTTTCAACCGTCCCCAGACTACATAAGGTTAAGCAGTGTCATTTTTACTTCTTCTTAAGAAGTTGTGCTTTACACTAACAAAGGTCTGTTGTTTAGGTAGGAAAGGTTTTTATTTTTTTGGTGCGTAAAAGTAATTGCACTCATTCAATTTATGTTGTAAGGTAATGCAAATGCTGACTAATCGTACACCATAACGGATGGAAAGCCTGTGGCTATAGCTATCTATGCTAATGCGACCGTAACGAACGCCGGTTACAGATTGATCAGAAGGGGCTGGACAATGTGCATCGCAGGGTTTTACCTTGAGAAAGTATGGATTTTCTGGTTCTAAAAATGGTGGGGTCAGTAAGGTCCAGCGTATAGGCTCTTTCGTTTAAGTGCCTCTCTCATTCCCTCTCTCTCTCTCTCTCTCTCTCTCTCTCTCTCTCTCTCTCTCTCTCTCTCTTATCCTCTTATTTCTGTCCTTTATGCATGTGAGAATTAAGGCCTATAGTCAGGGAATGTTGGCAGTCCACACTGCCATTTTAGGTCTATTCCACATTGTCAAACACCCTACTATCCTTCTTGTGCTTCAGATATAGCAGATACAGAAATGGAGTCAGATATAGAAGTGGAGTCTGTTGTAACCATTTAATTTGCTTGCATTGAGGAATGGAGATTCCAGCACAAATAATGTAAATTCGCACCCTGCCAATCCCTCTTCTTCTCTAACGCAGAAGAGAGACAAGTAAATGTCTTAAACTGTGAGATGTTACTGACATGTGGCCTTGGAGTTTTGACCGGCCATGTTGTTGCCCTTTTTTTTGTTCCCTCTTATAGTGAGCTCACCGCTTCACAATGGAGACGGCTTATGTTCTAGTGCATGACACACAGGATGACACACACGATGTGAATGCACTGCAATGGTGAAAGGAAAACAGCCTAAATGAAGACATGGCAGATTAGAAGCGGTTTCAAACAGTCACCTCCTTTCACCTCGAAACGGTCTGCTGTTTACCATAACCTTTTATCTGACAATCACATTTATTTTATTTATTTTTTTGGGGATGTTAATGTATTTCTTACTTTATTACTTTTGCATATCAAAGATTGCAACATGGTCTTTCGCCTCGTTTTTGGACATTTGACTGTGACGTATGATCGATGTAATACCTTACAGCTATCTATGAGTTATCTCCCTTTTTAGCATGTCATTTAATCTTCTGACCTTTAAGCGCATGGTCGATCAAATAAGTTGTTCTAGCCTTGACAGCTGTGGTACTGACATACACTCGCCTCCATAGCTGATCACATGACCATGTAGGAGAGAGTCAGAGGACTTATTGGCTGCCTTGTAAAGAGGATCAGGCAAAGCAAAAAAAAACCTTGAGGGTATTGTCCGAGCGCTTAGAGAAAGTAGGTGTAGCTGTGTGCTCACCAGGTAACTAAACTATCTTCAAGCCAAGTCAATGTTTGTTGATGCACTGACATTTAAAGTGCAGTATGGACCACTACGGTAATGGTGTCGCTCGAACCGCATAAAAGCAAAAACAAACATCCAAGTGTGATATGATGATGCATGGATGTTTGACACTGTGCAGAAAGAGAGAGAGAGAGAGAGAGAGAGAGAGAGAGAGAGAGAGAGAGGAGGGGGTGAGTTAGGTTGAAACATTAAGCCTTCCCAGGTAATTGGTTCAGGTGCCTGGCAACGTGGAATTAGCCAGGGTCCTGATCAAAAGACTAATTCAAGACGGACAAGCAGGCGGCAACCACAGGCCACAGTTCCAGGAAAAACACATCGGTGATGACTGGTCACCTAGGAACAGAAGCAGACAAATGCCGTAATGACCACCTTCTGATTTATTTTTTTCACTTAGCACCTCCTTTGCGCTCATCAAAAAAACAAATGAGGGGAAATGCAGAAAACACATTATTAGATGTTTAGTTAGATGTATTCGATGTTTTTTATGAATAAACTAACATATGTATAATATACAATATAAAAAGGTTTTATGACGTAGTAACACTTGATTTGACTTGTGTACACCCATAATGGATAGGCTCAGATTGGTCCTCAGTAGGTGGACCGCTCCATCGTTTATCGTAGATGAGATACCAAGCCAAGACAAGTGAGTTTAGTCTAAAACTGGGCTCTGCATGGGCTGAAAATGCAAAAACAATCCATAGAAGATTCTTAAAGAAAGGTTGAAGGTGACGGTTTTCTCCAAAATGATCCGGCGTACTCAAACAAAACACTACGTTGTCATGCTAATATATGCGATTGGGCGGGCGGGGGGACATGCAAAGGATCCGGCTGAAAAGCCCAAGGATTTGTGTGTGTTAATGACACTGAGTGGGTCCCTCACACGGGGCCTGCTCTCACACACTGCTCTCTGGGAAGAAAGCACAGAGAGCACTGTTTCATGGCCTGGTCCAGATCTCACAGCCACTAATGGGGCTCAGCCTGCATAGACCTGAGTCGTTACAAGAAGAATAGGGACGGCTTTTTAGCAAGAAAACACTGCGCTTCATGGTTACCATGGTGCAAACACTCTCGTAAATCAACATGCCTCAAAGGCTAAATACTAAATGGCAGAATGGGCCGATAGCTGAGAAAAAATGTAGTGCATTGAAAAGCAAAATACCTCGGCTCTATTCACAATAGGACAGAGAGAGGGAGAGAGAAGGCGAGGAATCAGGTGAACTTTGAACATAGAGTGTTATCACTGAATACACAATGAAGCCAGACAGCTTCGGGTCATTTGTATGTCTATGTTCGGGTTGGAATCAACAGAATCAGTGAACCGTAGAACCACAAAGTGGAACGAGACCATTTGTGCTCTGACAACGAGCGGTTCAGAACAATCAGCGACACTTTGACGTTCCAATGGGATGGCTGTTCATGTCTTTCAGTGCGGAAAATAACAGGAAGGGGACACAATGGCTTGATCTTTGTTCTATATTGATCCCAGGGCAGCACAAAGGTCAGCTTCCTGTGATGGTCGTTGTCATTTTCAGGCCTGACCATCAAAACTTTAAGTCAGTGTTAGTAGGCCTATTTGATCACATGACACACCTTTTCCAACACAGCGCAATGGGCCAATAAATTATAAAAATATTCATGCATACTTGTTTAAAAACGCTTGCTGTCCATAATGCCGGAACTATCATATCCCCTTTCCATCCGCCCAAGTCTAACTCCCTTGCCACTGGGGTTCTGCAGTGAGATGGTCTCACAGGGCTGCAGCACCAATTAGAACCCTAGGGTGCAGTTTTGTTGTTGTTGTTGTTGCTTTAATGCACAAATTATATTTAGCAAAGAAAGAACTTTTCCTGAACACCCTTTGAAATAGTTAATCTGATGCTACTTTACACAAATGTCACATGACACTGTGTCCCTTTGTTTCTAGCTGGGCATGCATCAGTCAACCTTTTTTCAGTAAGAAGACCACAGTGATGGCTTTTATAGATAGCCTTGTAAATTAAAACAGTGGTTTACTGGTTTTGCCAGTAAAGAAAACACATAATTGAAGAAGTCTCTCAAAAACAGACCAACTTGCGACTTTCTTTCAGTTTTGAGTAACTGCGTGTACACGACCAGACAAGAAAAGAGCCATGGCCTTAATAATTATGATAGCAACAGTCCCTTTTTGTGCACCTTCATTGCAACATAACATCAGATAGCTTAAGGAAAAAGCATTTATGTTCCAGAGCTCTTTTAAACCTCCATTGACGTGGGTTGTGGTTGTGCAGAATTTACTAACTACAAGGAGCAGGCCGAGTCTCCATGGCTACCGAAAGTAAGAAGGTCACAGTCTGTGAGGTTATCAAAATATCAAACAAGGATTTATAATTATGCCCAGCAGAAGCACTTTTCATTATGAATTATTCATGAAGAACTACTGCAGCATTTTTATACTGCATATTCTAAAACAATACATGCTAAAGATCTTACACACATGATACAATAAATTATGTAAACAGAAAGAACAAATCTTTAATAGGAGCAGTCACAAAGCACATTGACAATAACACAGCACAGACAAAAATCACAAACCTAAAGTTAAGCACATTGGCTATTTAGCAATAGTATGCTAAATAGGACTACACTTTGACTTGGAGTCAGTGTTTTGCTCATTAAAAAATAATGATGCGTCGTCCAAGAAAAAGTATAATAAAACTTACACCTCTTGGTAAAAATGTACTTTGGCAAAGATGACGTTCAACAATTGCAAATTAGGGACCACTAGTTACACATTTCCAATTTGCAAAGATATGCACATTCAAAAAACATCTTTTCACACTCCATTAACGAAAAATTTCAAATATTCCATCCAAGAACTTCTCTTCTTAGAATATCTTTAAGAAAATACCGTTCAAACGTACAAAAACTCTTCTCTGACGTACATGATCTCCAAATGTGACAATGAATAGCTCCAGTTCCAGATACACACACATACAGAGAGAGAATTGAGATCAGCTACAAGGCGTTGTACTCCACACACTTTGATGGGTCAGTTGTGAAGTGTTTTTGACAGATGGTCATCAACCTCTTCAGTCCCTGTGGAAAGACAGTGTTGAGGAGGAATACGTCTAAAACACAGCATGCGTTCAGGTCAACACGGCATATATTTCCATTCCCTCTAAAAGAGCTACAAGGCAGAACCTGCTGCTTTAAATTCAATGTGTGGAATCAGCCACGACAAAACGAAATTCCCCAGCATAACGTTGCTTGTGTTTTTCTTATGGTTAAAGACAGGAGTAAGACACAGTATGCCACCCTAATGATTAAAGACGACTGTCCAACCTGGATGTATTTTCTCTGGGTCTCGTCGTTGAGGACGTGGGCGACGTGCTTGGAGAAGATCTTTTCTCGTCCGGTACGAGCGTGGATGCCCACCATAGTCACGCCGATGGGCCAGGGGGCGTTGCCGATGGCCATCTGCAGGTACGCGTCATTGGCCTGGAGTGCACGCACGTCAACAAAGTTATTCAGAGCCTACGCATACGAGAATCGCAACCCGTCACAACAGGATTGTCCTGAAATAGAGCAATGGGGATGATGAACAGAGGCAGCTTTCTACCTTGACATATTCTCTCTCCAGCATGAACTTGATGATGTCTGTAATGGACTCTTTGATGTCTGCTGGTAGGTTCTGAAAGAGACAGGGTTCAAAAAGGACCCGTTAGACACCACCCAAGACTGGTAAAGAAATCAAAACAATGTGGCCACACAAATTCATTATAATAATCTCAATATTTATTAGGACTATATTCATAGTTATAAAACCAACTGATGTCAGGCAGCATGCTTCTGACTGGGCAGGCTCGATGAAAGTAAAAGCTTCGGGTTGGACTACTTTACTAGCGGTAACACAGTTTTACAAGACAGCTGTATTAATCGAGGTCTGCGCTGGTTCAATAAGACACTTAAATGATGCTGCCCATTTCAAGTTTGCCATTGGGCTTTTGGGAAGATGAGGTAAAAATGGAAAGGAACAGTCTCTTTACGTGACTTTGTAGTGGGAATTCAGGGGGAAAGTAGCAGTGGGCATTCCTCACCCAGAGCTTACCTTCTTGCGGAGCTTCCTGAAGAGCGGGTGGAGGTAGGACTCGGTCTGCTTCTGAGTGGCGCTGGCCAGCTTGCCCTGAACGCTGCGCTTCACGTGGTCCTCCCGACCGTTCAGGTCCTTCGCCCAGACACCCAGCAGGAACTAGGCCCCACACAATGACAACAGGTCAGCGCAACGCACAGCCAACAAGCACGGTTTGTTGTTAAACATAATAATTTGGATATGTGTGAATATATATATATGTGTGTGTGTGTGTGTGTGTGTGTGTGTGTGTGTGTGTGTGTGTGTGTTACAACAAACCATGTCCTATGTATATAGCAACAGAAAACGTTAGGGTGCTTTGTTGCGACACAAGAGGGATTGAAACGCGGTCCATTTTGATTGAGCTCCCTCTAGAGATCAGAGCAAGGCATGGCATTTGTCCTTACCCTCAGCACTTTGTCAATAACATCCATGTCTCCGTTATCGTCCCCTGTGCCGAGGGACTTCCCAAGGACCTGGAGCGGAACACAAAAGCAACCGGCTTAATTAGCCTTGCAATTCAATGGCGTCGTTGTCCACGACAACTCACGGTAGGGTGAGCGGAGTGCTTTGCAAACCTTTGGCCATCCCAACACGGGGTTAAGTGACTGGCCTTTACCCCCAAAGCCAGGCCTCGTACCTCCAGTTCCTGGATGGTGGTGTGCTCCTCGTGGACTTTGAGGTCGTGCTGCGTGTCCACCTCTCCCGGCTCTCCGGTCCCGCCCACGATCTCGTTCAGGTACTGCTGGTCGATCTTGTCCATGGCCGCCTTCAGGTCGTTCCTCAGGCCCTGGTCACGGAGAGCACAGCGGCAGCAGCGTGAGCCATCGGACACGGTTTGCTCGCCTGCACTTCTTCTAGAGGCAGGGTTACGTTTGTGGCCTTTGCCAGTGGGTTTCATGCCATCAAGGAGCACAACAGTACCTTGTTGACTTCGGGGGCCAGGAACTCTATCTTCCGGAGCCTCTGGAAGGCGTCGTAGTCGGACTCCCCGTACAGCCTCACTGGCTCCCCGCGCTCCCTCAGCCGCCAGATCACCTGCACATCCCCGGGGAGAACAGGCAGACTCATTACCTCCCATGGAACACCAAAGAGGGACTTCCTGTGCGTGCGGGAGAACTCAAAGGAGACCACTACAACGAGTTCATAACGGGAGCAAACGCTTCCACGGTAGGAGCAGAGACTGGCGTTATCGTGAACTTGCCTCCTGTCGGGAAAGGGTCATTGGCAGCTTCTCCTCCGTGAGCTCCATCTCCAGCACGGGATTGGATGAGCTGGAGGGTTCGGCCTTATCGTCTTTCGCATCCGTCTTCAAAAGAAAGCAAGGGTAAAAAAACAAAAACAATAGTTGATTAATGCATTGCAGTTTTAGGTGGCCATTCAAACTCGATTCCACTTACCTTCTCTTGCTTTGTCGCACGAACACAAGACGTAGGAGCAGTAAGGCAAGAAAAGCATTGAGCTGAGGTCAGGGAAATATCCTCAAACAGACTAACCACTCAAAACAGGCCGCATCACCGCAACACTTCAAGAAAACAAACAAAGGCAATCTAAAACTGAAATCTGCAAGACATGGTTCACAAATACCATCAGAACGCTGGCTTCAGAGACCCATCTCTGACTCACCACTGACTCACCTGCAGGGCAGCTGCCATTTTAAAACCGCAATGAAAGTAAAAACAATAGAGATTGGGAACCAACCTACTCATATAATTAAGAGTGGAAACTAAGTAGGAGAGCTGCATGACAACTGACTATGTGAATCATTTGCTGGGCAGAAAACCATTGCAATCAGTTGGAGACCAACATCTTCCAAATGTGATCATGCTTTCATAGGCACATGCACGCTTAGATTGTGTTTCTCTAGATCACAATCTAAAAAAACGTAAAACATAGGTATGCCGCCACATGAAAAACCTTTAAATGCAAGAAAAGGCTTTGGTAAAATAAATTAGTTAAGAACTTCATACATTCACACGCCTACAGCATAAGCTAACATACTGTCAAGATGGCAACTGAAAACTAGCAGACACAGAAGCCAGGATAAAAAATGTATGTCCATACAGCTTATAGCTGGGTGGCTGCTGTAAAAGACTCATGTGCAGAGAAACAGAAGCACAGCCTTGAACCGCTAATAAATTAAAGTAAAAAAGCAAATTGTGAACTCAATGAATATTTCCAATCATGCGGAAGTCCATGTAGCGGCTGTGTCCCATATCTGTCGTACAGCTACCTTTTTTTATACTCCCACCTTCCAGTTAAGTCATTGTTGATCCTTGAATCCAATCAGATACTAGGCCTATGGTGCGTGGCAGATGTATTCAGATTTGGTGGCTGGGTGGGAAGATATGAGGGGAAGGCGCCATGGAAGTAGATGTTTAAAGACTTTTGGAACACAGCCCATGGTTATCCTTTCAACATGCAATCCGTTGGCTACCTTTACTGTGACACCTCATACCTGTGTCTGAGGATTCTCTTTCTGAACCTACAGGTCAGCGAATAAAGGACAGGGAGAAACAGCACAGTCAACGCACACACAAACAATAAAACACGGCCAATCCCATACTCCGCTGTCACTTTTGGATCTTAGTAGACAACCAAAAATAAAGTATTAGCTGTTATCGGGAAAGAGATCCTCATGTTTATGGTAGAAGGAGCGATACATCTAATACATATAAGCCTATTACAATTTCCTGAAAGGATGTGGAGAGGGACACAGTGAAAAGAAAAAGGAAGGATCAATTAGGCCTAGACTATATCAAAAGGATGAGGGGGAAATAGAGAAGTTCTACAGTAATGTACCTTATATCCAGATCTTTTATAATAATCCTCTTCCTCTTTGCGTGCTAGGTCACCTCGTTTGAAGTACTTTTTTGTGTCCTGATAAAGGAATTAACAGGTTAAAAAGGCTGGTCTGTACAATGACTTACACATGACTAGTATAGTATTAATATCAGCTAATTGGAACTGAGGTTCTAGCTCAGTGAAATGGTGGTGTCTTGGTGAGAACAAAAATTTCTCAAAATCAACTCTATTTTGGTTATCAACTTTCAGCATTTGGACATTCTACTAGGATAGCTCTACTAGACTAGTTTATTTGGTCTTTATCGTAAAGTTTATAGGTGTTTCATCACAATGTCGCCTCGACGTTATTATTAGCTAGCTAGCTGCACGCAGCTCGGACAGTGAAGCACTCACATCAACAAGCTCTTTATCTTCGATAAGTTTTCGTTTCCGCGCGATCTCCGCTTTTAGAAAATCCATTTTAACACTTTGGAGAATTAACGTTCAACATGAACCAGGTGTTTGGCAATATAAGGTGTCTAAAGATAATAAAGAACCTTCGCCACAGGAAAATGCAAGAGCAGTATTGACCCGGAAAAGCTTTTCGTCAAACCAGACAACTTTCAAAGTAAAAGTAAACAAGAAACTCAAAGAAATCTTGCCGTCTCCCGCAAGATGGCGTCATTGAGCCAGGCTACATCTACTTTACCATGTTCCATTATTTAATTTACAGCTCTCAAAACAACACACTGTTCCAGCGGGCTACCGGTTGAATAAACTTGATGTAAATATATGAAAGCGTATGTGCCAGCCTTTTTGCTTCCCAATTGAGAGTGCACATAGCCAAAGCCCATTTGATGTGTAGTTTACCTCTTTATGTAATTACAGCTTTGTAAATTCAGAATGACAATTACTGTCTTCAGCATTATGCCACCATAGCATGGATTCGTGTGCCGTTTTTCATCAATTAACAGACACACACACGCGCGCGCGCACACATACACGCACACACACACACACACACACACACACACACACATACTGCCATAAGGACCATATGAACTCCTGCGAACCCTAAGAACAAGATTTACACAATATTTTGGGATCATCTGTGTCAACCGTTGAGCAGAACTTAGAGGTAAAGTTGAAAAGAACACTACACTGGACACTTCTCCTGGACATAGTGATATTTTTAAGCTACCAGTCATCGGGTGACGCAAGGGGATAGATGTGACGATTTTGTTCATATTAAGCCATTATGTATTTACATACCTAAACGACCAGCCTCGTGAGAACACATGGCACGGACATCGAAATAAATTAGCTATTTAATTTAAACGATTGAAATATTGCAAGGATTGAATTCATAGTTTATCTTACTTAAGGAATACAATGCGAGTTTGCAGCTGAGCTAACATAAGTGCATGAGGGATTTTAACCGGTTATTAGGGCAGACGGACAGTGATCTTACGTTAGTGCCTGTGGAGGCACGTAAATTTTCTGCGTTTGGACACATCTGGAGTTGACGACTTTACGGATATTAAATATGGAATTTGGCGAAAGGAAAAGAAGAAGGAAGTCTCAGAGCTTCAAGCTGGTCAAGGATGAAGGTATAGAGTGATTCCAAGAGCATAAGGTGTGCGTCGGTGTGTGTCTGGCTGGTTCTGTGTGTGCTTATGGTTTGGCGAAACTGTAAACAAAGGGATGGGTACAGATATGCATCTATTCCGAATAACTGTAGATCTGCTCCCACAAAGGTTAGCCCACACTAGTCAACAGGTCTTTAAAATACTATTAGGCAATTATTGTACACTCAAGTACAGCAATAAAAAAGAAATATATATTACAAATATTTTTGTGTTTTTGTCTTTTTTTGCTTTCTTTGGGTGCACTGAAATGGCTTTTAGAAAACAAGTAATATCATACTGTATACTTGAACATTGTTAGCCTACCACTTACAGAATTTGATGATTGAAGATTTTTTGTCTCCTCACATAGGAATAATCCATTTGATGACCAGTCACAAGTCTTCCGGTCTAAAGCATTACAGTTTGTCTTCCTGTGCTCATATATGTATTCCTAAATAAACAATAACAAACATTCTGATTTTTTGGTACAGATTTTGAGCCTAAAGATTTTCAAAACTCTTTCAGTGAAGATGTTAATGAGCCAATTGAAGCTACCATGCCTGTGGGTATGTTATTTATGAAAATAAAGCAGTACTAGATTTTAAATGTGGGTGTCCAAAACTGGATGTCACACTCACTGTCTGTCTTATACACACACATACACACACAGACACACACACACACACACACACTCATACGCACTCACTCACTACATCCCTAACTCCCTCCTGTCTACCCAGCCTGGTTAGGGGAAGAAGGCATGGAGATCAAGAAGCAGATCACTGGAATGATGAGGCTTATGAACGATAAAGCGGGCAGGGTGTACCAGCGCGTGAGATTGGAAGGGGACAGCCTGAAAATGGAGCCTCAGCATGAGCATGTGAGCGGTCAACCTCCTGTCTCAGAGGACCACCAGATAAGCATGTGGAGCCCCGCAACAGAGGCAGGGCCATCCCCCACGGCCATGCCCAATGGCCAAGGCAGCTCTCAATACGTCACCCGCTCGAAAACAAACAGGATGCTCAACAACACCAAGGACCGGATCAAAACCCAAGGTAGGCTCTCGAACTGTGCCATAGACATACAATAGTAGGAGGAAACAGCATCCTTGTCCTGGTCCGATCAAAACGAGTTAGCATAACGAGAAAAGACCAACTAAAGTGCTCCGGGATCGTGAATCACCGTAATGTCTGGGATTTAAATGAGATGTTGGGGAAACAAATAGACCAAGTGTGAGAGCTCCAGACCAGCACATTGTCCTGGTGCCAAGCGGCTACCATAGAGCCATTATCCGGGGCAGACTCACAAGGCAGACAGTAGGGATTCTTGGCAGGTTTCGAGGCGTTCTGCTGTGACACAGAGACATGGGGGTGCCAGGAACAACAGGCCGCTCCACGGGGCACGCTCTACTTGACCCACTGGGCGACGACAGTGGCAAATTGAGCGCCGAGCAGGGACATGGAAATGATGCGTGTGCTTGCTTGTGTGTGCCCCCACAGATCTGTCCAACTTTGCCGAAGCACCAGCCCCTTGTTGCATGTGTAACTGTAAGAGCACCTTACAGGACATACTGGAGGAGCTACGCGCAATGAGGAGATTAATGCAGGGAGGTCAGTGCACAGATATCCACATGTACACACAAAAAAACACATAGTCAAACACAAAGGATTCAACGCTAGGCTTTGCTATAGGTCCCCAGGAGAAGCAGGAACGGTCCAGCCCGCCGTGTCCCCCTCGCCCCGGCCCAGCCCCACGGCGCAGACCCCGCAAGAGGAGGCCCGTCCACAAAGTGGCACCACTGAGTGCACCCAATAGGGGAGCTGCTGTTCCCCCTCTTCCCAGCTCCGTGCCCGCATCCCCAGACTCTGACGAGAGGGAGGAAAGAGAGAGAGCCGTACGCAGCCACCCACTGCTGGCTCCTCCTCCTCCTGTCACTGTGGTGTCTGGTCTCTTCCCGACGCCAGCTCACAACAAGACTGCAGCTTACATTCAGCCACAGAGCCTGCAGCCCTTAGAGGTATGGTATCGTTGTGCTTTGTGTGTGCAAGCATGATTTTGTCAAGCATGGGTGCTCCATACTCATTAAACCTTTCTCTCTTTGTTTCTTTTTGTGTGTGTGTGTGTGTGTGTGTGTGTGTGTGTGTGTGTGTGTGTGTGTGTGTGTGTGTGTGTGTGTGTGTGTGTGTGTGTGTGAACGCATGCCGTTCTCCCAGTCTGCAGTGCGTCTGGCCGAGGAGTACAATGTTTTCATACCCAAGGTCCAGCTGGACTCCATCCTCGTCAACTACACACGGTCAGGGAGTTTGCTCTTCAGGAAGTTGGTGGGTTCCTTTACCTCCATTTGAATTAATCGATGTTTCATTTTTGAAGACGCATCAAATGCTTATTATGAAATAATTAGGATAGATGTGTTAATATATTTGTTTACAGTCTGCATTTGGTCTGGAGGTTATTGCCATACAACAGGTGTATGTGTCTCTGCACTGTCTAACTCTTTCATGTGCTGCCATAGGTGTGTGCCTTCTTTGATGACGCTACCCTGGCCAACTCCCTGCCCAATGGCAAGAGAAAGAGAGGACTCAACGACAACCGCAAGGGTCTGGACCAGAACATTGTGGGGGCCATCAAAGGTGAGGCGGAGGGGACACACGGTGTCTGAGATGGAGTGGAAGGTTTGATCATGATAATACCTGACATCTAATAATTGTTTTGTAAAGGAAAAGGTATAGTGCACTACGCTAATATCAGTCGTAGCATTATTCAAATTCACATAAAGACTGTTCTGGAACTAGACGGTTTGGTATTTATTTTTTAAAGGGGTGTGATGATTCAGTCTTTCGTGTTGTGCCCAGTGTTTACAGAGAAGTACTGCACTGCACACAGAATAGAGAAGCTGCCGGGGCCTCGGGACTGGGTCCAGATCCTACAGGACCAGATCAAACTGGCCAGGAGACGACTGAAGAGAGGTGCTGTACAATGGGCATCGGCTTTGATTTGAGTAAAAAACTAAATAAATCTGTGTTGGTCTGATACCCTCACTCACTCGAGCACTATTGTTTTGTCGGCTTGGCAGAAGCTGCAGATGCCGAGGACAGCTTTGACGCAGGTCCCACAGGTATACACACACACACACACACACACACACACACTGCCACATATACCACATCACACTTCATTTCTGTTAAGGATAGGTCATCTTATGGTTTCAACCGGGCATTGTGAGTGGTGAAGACAAGTTGCAGATATGCCCATATATACACGCATGGGTACATCATCACTTCCCTTTTTAAAATGTACCAATCAGCTATAGTCTAACATCCTTAAAACAATTGTCTCTTGGGAAAATCGCAGTTATTTTTAAAGCAGACATACTCGTATATTAGATTCATATTTCACTGTTGCTTTATCAATCCTGGTTGTGAAAACAAGCAACGATCGGCCTGCATAGTTTATTAATCTAGTCTTCTAAGTGCTGGGGAAACCCACAATTGCGTTTGACTTTACAATAGCCTTTTACACAGTCATTTTAAAATCTTCACTGGCAGTTTCACACCCTCCATATTTTTTCCTGCTTCCTATTTATTTATTTATTACTGTTGTATGCGTGTTTTATTTATTTATTTATTTATTTATTTATTTATTTATTTATTTATTTATGTCTGTCACATTGTATACCTGGCTTTCTTTTCTTTCTTAGGTGACAACAACAAGACTGCTAGTTTGGTCAAAGGAGAAGGGAAAGTTAAATGTTGAAACAGTTGCTGCTGTTCAGGCCATCCAACTAAAATGTTGTATTGTAGGCTATAGTGTAACATCCTCTAACTTGATGCATTGTGACACTTTAAATATGTATCCTTTACAGCTGTGACTGCTTTGTATTGTAGTTGTAAAAACAAACGAAAAGA
The DNA here is from genome assembly GCA_026901105.3 of Galaxias olidus. Taxonomy (NCBI): domain Eukaryota; kingdom Metazoa; phylum Chordata; class Actinopteri; order Galaxiiformes; family Galaxiidae; genus Galaxias; species Galaxias olidus. The sequence continues at coordinate 121,566 of JAPMUY010001641.1, read as the reverse complement.
TTGTGGTCCAAATGAGTAGGAAGCTAATTTTCAATAAAATATACACTTACACACAAACACACACAATGAGAAATGCACATAAACATACATAAACTCACTAAAACAAAATCACACTGCCTCTTGTGCTCATGACTGTTGATTTGGACACGTCCAAGTGGTAGACTCTTCCTTTGATCACACACTTACCGTTGAATCTTGAAAGGACATATGTCAGCCATTTGTCTGTTACTACATATTCTGTTAAACTATATTTAGAGTAAGCTAAACTATACAATACATTTTTCAGATATATACGCCATTATAGGTCAAATATGAAAGTTTTCGGACACTACAGATATTTCATTTTATGGAACAGCACTGACTGATGTGCCACTATGGGTGTCTCAACTTCATCTTGTATTTTGCACAAGCCCTCTATTGAGGAGGAAATGTTTTTACTGTATTGTGCCTTTGAGTGAAATGTTTCTGTATTTTAATGAGTTTAGTGCTGTACCTGATCCCTGCTTCCACAATGTCTATGCATTCCAGTGCTTCTGTTCAATGGAGATAGAACTTCTCGGGCACTCTGTGCAACCTGTACTTCTGTGTAGTTAAATGTGCTGTTCATCAATAAATATGGATTTAACTGTTGTTGTGTTGATCAGGTTATATGGTATGTGTTTGGGCATTAAGGTGTAATCTTCTAATTAATCAAGTTTGATTCATAATTATCAGCCTATCATTGCAAAACATTTGTGATTCCAGCCATTCTAGCTTGTATATAAAGTTAATTGGTGCAACACACCTCAAGAGGAGTATTAACAAGTAATATAATTAAAACCTTTTTTTTCTTCTTTTTTTTTAATAAGCCTTCAAGAAAAAATACTTTGAAGAAAATATGGGAACGGGTACATCATTCCTAGGGTTCAGGTATCAAGATCCTAATCAAATCTAAATAGATCCGGAGCATATTTTATATCAGAACAAAACTTAGTAATAGTGTAGGAGTTAGATTGGATTTAACAATATGATATTTATATTTTTTGTTGGCTATGGATTCTATAAATACCTTTGTACATGTACATCTTAATGATTTTGACAATTATTTTTCTCCTAGTAAATTAATGTATATTACCAACAGATTTTGACTATTTCAATGCAGTGTCTAAAAAAAAATTACAAATTAGAAAAATCCTTCACAATCTTGTTAATTTGGAGGGAAAAGAGACAATTAAAGGTACACTCCATTGTTGAGTTTTTATTGCCAGACTTTGCAGTCCATTAAAGGGGATGTTAAAGACGTCAAACCTCTCACAAGGACCCCTTGAGATATTATGCATTTCCCTCTTCGTTTCTTCAAGCCTCCTTAATTCCTAACACTTCGTAGTGTCATCTATCTTTTATAAAGATTTGTATAACATATATATTCTGCTGTTGCAAAAACACAAGTATTTTGGTTTTAAAACAAAAACCAACAAGACCTATTATTTTGTCAGGCATTCTTTGAGGACTCCCATTTCTCCCCGATGCATTCTGGTCCTTTCCGCGCTCTTCTATCAAGATTCACCGCTAACGTGAAACTGGGAAGGATAAACTGGTAAGAGCAATTAAAGGGGAAATGTTAAACGAATATAGCTCTGCTGGGTTCCTATTACATCTTATGGGAGTGCTTCAAATATTATTTATTAAATATTTAATTATAAGCTTAGCATAATTTGCATTACTATTGTTCCTTTATTGACGCAAAGTATGATGTTGCACGTCTCGAATGGCGTGGGACATGAAGGGGTTAATTTTTTCCACCGCCGACATTTTTGTTAAACGCACTCCCGGCAACTTCTACTCATAACAACATGCACAAAGCTTGGTTTTCAATTGCATAGTTGGTATTATAAAGTATGCAGCATAGTGTTGATTTCCAGAAATGTTTCACACAAGGAAAACCTGGTTACTCTGTTGATTTCTGGGAACTAGCTTAGGCTCATCAACACAATCATTGATCTGCGCTTGTTAGCTAAGATGCTAACCAGCATGAGCTTGATGCCCCTGTGTGCATAACATCAGCAACAAGCAGTTAGAACCGATGAGGCCGTTTTATGGATGCATTTTATTGCAAACACACAATGCGTCCCAATTACATATTTTATATATCCATCAGAGTTGGTTAAAAAAGTTCTGCTATTTTGCACACAATGTAGCACGTGACCATCTGATTCAACTTTGCAGTGCTCCATGTCTCATGTCTTGAACGCCCCCAAACATTAGGCCCACATTGAACCTTTCATAAACCGTTAAGTTATTAACCGATATCATGCAGATCTCATTCTTGCATACCCACGTTATTATTTGTCTAATGTGGGGAATATATGCCCAGTAGCCCATGTAACAATATTATAATAACGTAGTCAATTGCTTTGGCTTGAATGTTGCTGTTCAACCTAGCTTGTCCGAGGTTGCAAAGAAAAAGTTCCTGTACATGCTATCTTTGTCTTTGAATCAGCCTTTGTGTATTACAACAAGATGTTAGTTACTCAATGATCAAACCTTTATGCTGCTATGTTATTATTAAGCCTATACATGTGTTTTCCTGTGGGCAGACAATCATGATCAAACATCAAACATATTACAAATATGTTTTGTTCTTAACCAAAAAAAGTGTCTTCAAAATCTTGAAATTATAGAACTTTCTAATAACACAGTCAAAAACTACTGTGTGATATTGTATTGGTTGATACCTACGATATTACTCTCACAGGTCAATTGATTTCTTGTTAAATATTTGTTATTTTTGTTAGTGTCACCCCTTTTGTCTCTGCACACCTATTCAAATGCATAGAACATGCCGATCTAATGGTCTGCTCTATGTCGGTGAATACAATATATTGTAAGACTGATTGAGAAGAGTAGATGCAGTAGAGCAGTATAGAGATTACAGGAAAGCATAAAGAGATACAGATAATCAGAGTGAGTGTGAAAGAAAAAGAACGGCACAGTGAAGTACAGAGGAACAGCAGAAGAGGGAGAATTAATGAGAGCCAATGACATTTACTGAATACTGTTCTCCTGTAAACTACAATCTCGCGAGTTCTACTGTTCAAGGAATAAGGTTAAAGAGTGCTATGGGACCAGATTTCAAATAAAAGTATTTGAATAGCAAATTCAGATGCTCAGTATTGAAGTTAACTAATAATGCCACTGACATGCAAAGGCATACCAAAAACTTGTGCAACGCTGAATTATTTTATTTTCAGGATTACAAATGTATAGCGTTTTATTTTTTTGAAAATGTGAGTAAAATCATGAATAAAGAATAAAGTCATTTGGAATGTTTAGCATTTTTGCAGTATATTTTCAACAATAAATCAAAAAAGTGTTTTCTATTGATATTATATAAAACAATATATTAATATGTTTCTTAAACACTCAGTAACATATTATGAAATGTAAGGCTAGAAATTAGATATACAGTTATATACAAATGATACACTCAAACCTTCTGGACGTTTTGGCTCTTTCATGCTACAGAACACCAATAGAAAAGTATGTGAAGAGGATTTTGTATATACTATCTTTTGTCCTCATCCAGTTCTGTTCTCTTTCAGTCAATTCAAGTTCCCCAAAGCGGTGGTCTGGTCAGTGCTTAATGCCCAGCGTTACTCCAGCCATGTCCGTTAGGGAATCATTTAACCCTGAAAGCTATGAGCTCGACAAGAACTTCAGGCTCACACGATTTGCAGAGCTCAAGGGAACAGGCTGCAAGGTGGGTCTGGAAGTACATTCAAACATATAAATATACGGTGCCTATCACATTGGAAGCACAGTTGTGTGATTGTTTTTATGTTTATATTCTTATGACTATAGGTACCCCAAGATGTTCTCCAAAAACTTCTGGAAGCCCTACAAGAGAATCACTATCAGGAGGATGAACAGTTCTTGGGTGCTGTCATGCCCAGACTAGGTATGGCCAGTTGAATAGATTATAAACACACACAACTATGTGCACAGCTCGTCCTAAATATCTTTTTTTGGTATTTTTTTTTGTTAATTGTTTTTTAAACTTTTGTCCAGGCATTGGTATGGACACCTGTGTGATCCCCCTCAGACATGGAGGCCTTTCATTGGTCCAGACAACAGACTATATTTACCCAATAGTAGACGACCCCTACATGATGGTGTGTTTTCCATGTTCTTCAGACACTTGTGTTTTTGCATGCGTTGAGCCCTCTAGATGAAGTATTTATTCAAATCCATTGTTCTTATCAAGGTCCCTTTGGTGTCATTTTGTGTATTTACCTGCCCTCCTTATAGTTCTCTCTTTTTCTTGTAGGGTCGAATTGCATGTGCCAATGTTCTAAGTGACTTGTATGCCATGGGGGTAACAGAATGCGACAACATGCTAATGCTACTGGGTGTCAGCAACAAAATGTCAGAGAAGGTACAATGTCTGTTCTTGCATTAAAAATACGTGATGCAATATGTACTTGACTAGTCAAATGTAATAAGACATTTTGAGAAAACTTTTACAAGAACAAAAAGTAATCCCATTTGGGTGTATTTTCTCTCTTTCCTGACTTTTCTTGGTGCCAGGAGAGGGACAAAGTGATGCCACTGGTCATTCAAGGCTTCAAAGATGCATCAGAGGAGGCAGGCACATCCGTAACCGGGGGTCAGACGGTACTCAACCCCTGGGTAGTGATGGGGGGAGTAGCCACTACTGTCTGCCAGCCCAACGAGTTCATCATGTAAGGACCCCAGTGTTTGCCTCTCTGACTGTCACATACAATACGTTCCCCTCTTGCACACCACAGTCTTCAAGAGCGTGTCCTTTAAACTTATTTCAATGCTAACCTTGATTGTCTTATAAAGGATGGATTGATAGTTATGTGGATGCTTCGAAAGCTGATGCTTCGATGCTGATTCCCTGCTTTTGGGATGTTTCCCAGGCCAGACAATGCTGTGCCAGGGGATGTGTTGGTGTTGACCAAACCTCTGGGGACGCAGGTGGCTGTAGCAGTACACCAGTGGCTAGACATAGTAAGTCTGCCGGCTCTCTCACCCACTGAACACTGTCACACAACTCCCCCTCAAAAATCACAAAAAGATACAGTGCCGGTCAAATGTTATAGATGTGTTGGCTTAACAGATTTCTTTCTGCTGTTCTCTTGTCTTTTAGCCCGATAAGTGGAATAAGATCAAACTGGTTGTGACCATGGAGGACGTGGAGTTGGCTTACCAAGAAGCCATGATGAACATGGCCCGGCTCAACAGGACAGGTACGCGCACTAGAGGGAACTGTTTATTTACCAATAAAACTGTGTTTGTAACCTAGCTTAGATAACGATTTATCACTCCCTCTCCCTCCTGCAGCGGCTGGTCTTATGCACACCTTCAATGCTCATGCGGCCACTGACATCACAGGGTTCGGAATCCTTGGCCACGCCCAGACGTTGGCACGGCAACAGAGAAGTGAGGTGTCGTTCGTCATCCACAACCTCCCGGTCCTCGCCAAGATGGCGGCTGTCTCAAAAGCCTGCGGCAACATGTTTGGGCTGATGCACGGCACGTGCCCCGAAACGTCAGGTGCGTGCCTGTCGGCCTCCCCCAGTGTCTGACCCTCCTCTGCTGCCTTCCAGGGACATCCCTCCTGCACGTGCGCTTGTTTCGCTTGCCATTTGTCGCCTCACACGCTCTTGTCTTTCTGTCTGCAGGGGGCCTGTTGATCTGTCTGCCGCGTGAGCAGGCCGCGCGTTTCTGCGCCGAGATCAAGTCCCCGAAATACGGCGAGGGCCACCAGGCGTGGATCATTGGAATAGTGGAGAAAGGAAACCGCACGGCCCGGATCATTGACAAACCACGGATCATCGAGGTGGCACCTCAGGCCTCTACCCAGAATGTCAACCCCACCCCCGGAGCCACCTCCTAAACTTCTGCCATCACAGACCGGAACCGAGGAGCCCATCTGATTTTTCTTTAGGCACATATTCTAGAGAACCATCCTAGGGTGTGTAATCATACACACACTCACATGTATACCGAAATGACTGCCTTGGTGTGTATCTAAAGCTGCCCCAGACAGTGGCTTTAGGGGCTGACCATCATACAGTGGACTCATAAACAAAAGAAAGCATTTGACAAGAAAAGCAACCAACAGTAGAAAAAAAAACTAGCATTTGCCTTTTGTGTCTTGCATTCTGTTATGTTAACTGAAGATGCATTTGATTGGCAGACAGCTTCCAGCTAGGGGATATGATGGTGTGGAAGATGATGAATGATTATCAAATATCGTTGATTCATTTTGAATCTTAAGGACATTTCCGGTGAATGTTGCCTCTAGGGCACTTTTAAAAAGGTGCTCCCATCAAGCACGAAGGCTAGCTAAAGAAAATTTTCTCTTTCCCGCTCTGTACAGTTGAAAAGCTTAGTTCTAGTTCAACACCATACCTGATGCCTTGAAAGACTGACTAAAGGAACCTTTAGGAGAAACGGGAACTGAAATGGGTTGCTTTTTTTACTTTCACTTTTTGTATTGTTGCCCCTAACAAATAAATCATTAAATATAATGTTCTTCCATGCCCACTGTTTCATAAAAAGGTGTAATTTTCTGGATCAATCAAATACTATTGTTCTTCCGTCACTTGTAGTTTTCAGCTAGGCATAACAAGGAATGTACTGGATTGCCAGGAATGGCAAAACGTGTCTGTTGGAAATGAAACTTCACAAGAGATGTATTCAAAAGTTGGAATTTAAATTAGTAAAATATTGAGTCTTGAAGAACTTCATATTGGAGTTAAACTGACATTGATTACATCCGTACACTTGAGTTCCGTACAATTTACCTGCACTTAAAGGTTCTATTGCCTTTTTTTTTAAATCTATTTGGATTTGTTCCGCTATGGAGCAACATAAGCATTCAATTGAGGATAATAAATTGACAATTTTGGACAGGATGACTGTCATCCATTTATTTCCATTCACCCATTGGCTTTGTAAATACTGTACCTGGTTATGGATATATATATATATATACATACATGTATAAACATATACATACATGTATATATACAAATAAATAGGTTACAAACACATCCTAAAATAAATAAAACTCAATTCTGACTTACACAAAGTAAACTTGTCTTGAATTTGTCCATGTTTCAGATGCACTGGCACTACTTGTTATAGATACAATTTTCAGTTCCAAGAAAAGCGTAATTCTGAAAATCTACCCACGTTAGTAAACATTTTAATTGAAACTGCAATTCAATAATATACAGACATGTTTCAGATTTGCAACTATGCGACAGTAATCAAAACCTATTTACAATGGGAAACATTCATGTTCTATAATAAATAGAAACTATTATTATCCAAAGTTTAACCTAACCATGAATCAAAATTAAACAGTTTGGAAGCAACTACAAGTTAAATCCTTACTACTTGTGTAAGTATTTACATGAATAAATATAGAAGGTGAAAAAGTCATAAATAACTTTTTTTTGTTTTGTTCGGATACCATAGAGCAAAAGCACAAATTCAAGTTCAGACCTTATGTTAATGAGGAAATAAAGAAGTCAACATTTGTGCTGTCACTGTCCTTATTAGGATTGAAACACTTCAAGCAATGTTGAAACACTTCAAGCAACGTGGCAGTGAGGCTGTATAGAGGTTTATGCAGCCCTCAATTCTGTCCTTGATGAATTCGTCACAACTACTTCTCTTTTTTGTTATTTTGGTCAAAAAGAGCTTGGATATCCAACATGGCCTGTCGAATGTTTTGACCAAAACGATAAGAGTCCTGCAGTAAGAACAAGAAAGATGAAGAGTGAGAAACTAAGACAACTGATTGACCTACATTTGAATAAAAGCTATAGAATAATGCTCACCGTTTCAGGGCTGGATACCTTGCTGGAGATGTGGAATGTGATCAGGTTCTCTCCGATGATAATATAAGACACGCCATAGCCATCATCGGCCACCTGGGGGCACAGGAATCCACCATGTTCAGATTGAATGGGGCACAACAACACTGCGTATAGTCTAATTCATAATCTCTTACACTGATGTGAAGTAGTGAGACTAACCAATATTGGAGAGTAGTTTCACTACAAGCAATTCAGTTACAAATGGTTAGGTTGTAGTTTGACCACAGTTAATGTGCCATATTTTCAAAGTATATTCCCCAGCACAGAGTATAACCTACAGGCCCAAATCCACCGCCGGCACTGACGTATTTGGGGAACTTGTTGATGTCAACGAGGTTCAACTGCTGCTGAGGAGTCTGACTGGTGGACAATCTCCATGGCTCCGACAGAACCTGAATAGACAGTCGGAGACACGGATGGGGAGCGAGGATAGAGCGAAAGAAGAGGAAAGGATGAGGAAGGAACAGGAAAAGAGAATAGGTTCCCTCATGGAATGTCTTCAAATGGGTCATTCAAGGTAGTGAATAGGTCAACACATTCTATTGGGGTCTGGCTGACCTGTTTGAGGAATGGTGAGTCAACGCCCAGGTATTTGGACATGATGTACAGACAGAAGAGATGTCGATCGATCCCAGATCCAGTCATGGCCAGGCGGTACATGTTCTGATGCTTATCTGCTGCCGTCCGGAACAGCTCCAGTCGGCGTGCACTCTAGCGACAAACACAGCATCCTAAGCCAAGTAGCCAACAAAGGTGACCGCAGAGGTGGGGAAAAGGCTGGGCTTGGTCACCTTGTTCCCAGAGGGCAGGCTGACCAGATACTAATAGGTACATCATGTTACTGGTCAGGCAGAGTTTAACAAACAAAACCTCTTGGTCATGAGTGTTGTTGTTGTTGTGTGTGTGTGTGTGTGTGTGTGTGTGTGTGTGTGTGTGTGTGTGTGTGTGTGTGTTTATGCCCACCGTTTTGTCCTTATCCTGCATTGCTCTCACAAAGGCTGTGGATTCCGAAGTGCAAGAGCGAACCGTCTCCGTCCGACCCCCTTGGAACATCCGAGTCATCGAGGACTCATAGGTTAGACAGAACTTCCCCTTGTCCTACAATGGACACATGGACAAAAAACACAACTACTCAGTCCTGTCAGTTAGCCCTGCGTTCTACGAGATGTTTCCAATTTATAGAATCGTGTAAATGGGTTCACACGCTGTCCCCAAAGTCAACCCCAGTCTTAACAGCTTAACACCGTCTGGCTGGGGTTGGACGTGGGAGTGGAGGCTGCTGGTACCCTGTACTGCGCCAGCTGCAGAGCTAGCTGGACGAAGGCGTCGGGGCTGGTCCGGCACTTCTTGATCAGCCCTTTCCCAAACGCGTCGAACACGCAGCCGTGGAAGTCGACGTCGTCGGCGATCTCTTTGGCCACCGCGTACGAGCTCTCGATGACCTGCTGACCCTGCGGGAGCACACGAGCACGGACGGAACTCATTAGCGGCGGGCTTAGGGACAGCGCCAGTAGGGACAGCGCCAGCGGCCTTTGAACGGTTCTGAACAGGCCACACCTGGCCCTTACCTCAAGCGGTATGTCCCACTGTAGCTTGGCAGGGGGAGGGAGGCCTCTGTTGACGTCGCCCTTGCAGTGTCCCTCCTCTGTGTAGCCCAAATGGAAGCAGTCCGTTGCTAAGACGTACTGAAGGCCAAAAAGACATAGTTATGCAAGAGGCATAGCTGCAACCTTCTCCCCCATCAGTGCGAGCTGTTGTTAATCTATTGTTAAGAATGCTTCCCATATAACTATCCCATATAAATGTACCTTCTCCCAACACTTGTTGTCACATTAGCTATTGTTCTGATAGACTTGCGATATGCGATGTGAAGAGGAGACGTTTTAAACACACCTCCCACATGTGTCCAACTATGGGGGCGTCTGCCCATGAGTGCTCGGCGTTGACCCCCATTTTACCGTTCTTAAAGGCGATCAAGGAGAAAGACTTGTCGAACCACCTAGAGGGAGACACAGTCGCCTGCTCAGTGGTGTACAAACACGACGCGGCGCTGCCATGCCAGTAGCCCCGACTGACGTACAGGTCCCCTCCTCTCCGCCAACCTACCTGTCGTAGCACTTCCCGTGCAGCAGGGACTTGGCGTAGGCGTCCAGGGACCCCGCCTTCTCCGGGTCGTAGCCGTGCGCCTCGTCGTCCAGCGTCAGGAAGAAGGCCGACGACTCGATGGCGTCCAACGAGGCCTTGTTCACGCCGTGGCGGAAGTACCTCAGACGAGCCCGGGCCCAGGGCACTCTGAGGGAGGGGAGAGAAGTAACTAAGAGTCACAGCAGCTCCTCTATACGGTCTCTCTGAGGGAACGCAGTATGCGTCTCTCGCTGTGTGTGTGTGTAGGGGGGGGGGGGGGGGGTGTCCCACCTGTATCCGGCGGTCAGGGCGGCCAGTCTCAGCTCCCCGGGCTGGGGCTCGGTGGTGTCGTCGAGGATCCTCTGGAACTGGGTCTCCAGCTCGCTGGGCAGGAGGTGGCGCCCCCCGGTGTACAGCCACACCTTGAAGAAGCGGCCCTTGTGGTACACCACCAGGTGCTTGCGATCGCTCAGGTGCTGGACGAAGTCTGCGGTGGGGCAAGGGATGAACAAGGGAGGGGGGTGGGATCAGAGTGGAGTGGGGGCGAAGGAGGGAAGGGAGGGACACGGTCATGCGGGCACGTCGGAATGACACCCTGGAAAGAGTGGCAACGCTAGATCGAAGGGGCGCTGACCTGTCTCAATGCCAGGGATGCGTGTGGTGTTGAACATCCGCTCCATCTGGTAGGAGCACATGGGGACAACCCCCAGCGCCCTCAGCTGAGGACAGAAAGAGACACTTTGTTTCCACCGACAGCGGGATTTGCATTTGGAACCGGGGGGGGGGGGGGGGGGGGGGGGGGGTACCAGCAGGATGAGGAAGTAGGCTCTAGAAAGGAAGAGGGAGAGGGGGGACTATGGTGTTGCAAGGGGAACGTAAGGTGTTGAAGGAAGAAAGGGCTAAGGGTTAAGGCAGAGAAGGGTGAGGGTATGGCACACCAGAGACTGTCAGTGTGAGTGGGTCTTTTGTCCTTACCGGTGCATGTTCCCCCCTCTCTAGTTTGCGTCGGTACTGGAGCATGGCATGAACCATGTTCCCTGCCCGCGCTGCCTGTCTGTGTGTGGGCGTCACGTACAGGAGGTCCTAGACACACACACACACACACACACAATGGGAAACAGACACGGACATCCCTTTGAACACGCAAATATTGAAAAACAACTCATATGTGACTTTTCCTATTTTGCGTTCCACATTAGAGTGTGGGAGAAGTGGGCGCTAGCCGGGAGCCTGTCCTACCATGGCATAGAAGTTACTGTTGACCATGATGGGACTCCGGCCCCTCAGGTAGATGCACTCCTCCCACCAGTCGCTCACCTGGAACAGGTCCAAAACAGACAGTGTGATCTTTAACCTTTCACACATAACCATCCCCATAATCAGCCCCTACCCAAGGTCACCTTCACGCAAGTCAAAAGGTTGGGGAGCGTTCAGGTGCAACCTCTGAAAAGACGTACGTAATTGGACGCCCACCAAGATTTGAGGACGAGGAACTTCTGCAATCTCGGCGCCTGGTTCTTCTTAAAGTCATTGGCCAAGCTCTCCATCTGCTTGTACTCCTCTTTGTCGAGCAGCGGCTGCACTGACTCCAGATACTGCGGGATGAGAGCGGGACATTCAGGACAGGACACAAGGCCAAGCCAGCTCTTTACTGCAGTACAGTAGAGATTGGAGCTGACGGGGCAAAACACTGTAATGCTATTCTATCCCTCCACTCTCCACCATGCCCGCTCTCACTCTGCGGATGGTGTCGTCCAGGCCTGGCACAGGGAGCCTGGGTAACGAGCCCTGGAAGCTGTACAGCAGAGGCCTGCGCCCAGAGAACATCTTGACCAGCCACTAAAGACAGACAAGATGAGTTACCAGGCAGACCAGACAAGTTGGACGGACGGACGGACGGACGGACGGACGGACGGACAGACAGCCAGCCAGACAGACAGACAGACAGACAGACAGACAGACAGAGAAGCAAGTCTAGACGCACCAGCCACAGTTTGGTGGACGTGGTCATCTTTCCGTGGGACTCAAAGATCCATCCGTGGTAGGACAGCAGGGCCTTCAGAGTGTATCTCAGGAGGTAGATGAGCAGCAGCCACAGAGCCGTGGCAAACAGGATGGCACTCATCACCGTCCGGGTCTGCTCTGACATGTAGTAACTGCACAAAGGGATCACAGTTCAACGCACCCAACTGAGCTAGAGGTGCAGAAACACAAACGAAGCCGGTAGCTTCATGTGACAAAGAAAAAGTGACAAAAACAAGCAAACGAGGCCCAAGCACACGAGTGTACACTGAGAAACACAAACGTGCTCTCTGACCTTGCCGGTAAGACCGCCTTGAGGCCGTTGATCATCCCCAGCGAGGGGTCTATTCGGACATACAGGGTACTCATGACGGCGATCACAACGATGAGCCAGCTGGAAGGGCTGGCGGGGTACACCCCGGTCAACACACCATTCTGAGGAGGAGCCAACATCGGAATCAGCAGAGTTCCAACGGAGGGGTTATGAAACAAAAAAGGACCATGGAGAGCGATTTCCCGATTCCCAGAGGCAGGTTGCTCCTGACATTCCCGCTAAGCCTCAGTGGGCCTGCCCGTAATTGTGCATTGTTTATGGTCGCGGACGTTTGGGACTGACGGGCGTCCTGTACCTTGAACCGTATGGCGCGCTTTCTCCATGATGTCACTCCTGACAGGTAGATGTGTTTGAGGACCTCTCGGCTCAGGTGGAGGTCGATGCCATCGGGGCTCACGGTGAACTGGAAGCCCACCGCCTGATGCGCCTCGGCCATCCCTCGATGTGGGAATTCTCAACGGGGACCTCCGCTACCAGGAACCTAGAGAGAGAGAGAGAGAGAGAGAGGGAGACGCGCATAACACAAAGATTGTACTGTGATTGTGTTTCCCATGTGTGTATTATGTTGACATGATAGCGTTGGTCAGAACAAGTTCTGTCCTGAGTCCTAAATTAACCCATAACAAGGTGTACAAGTATCAGACCTAAATGTAATGCGTACCAGCAACCTGCAATTTTGCTATTTCATTTTAGAAAGATTCCTTGTCATCAATCCAAAGAACTGTGAATGTTCTTTTTGTTGGCTGTTCTATCTCTATGGTTACAATCATATAATAATAATGATATGGTGTCAACCATTGGTTGTGGGTGCATTTTTCTAAACAATTGTTCCTAAATCTCTTTTGGTTATTGCTGAATGAATTATGTTCAACGATTTTGCAACATCCCTTTGGCTATTACTACAAACTTTACTCACTACACTTTGTAGGCAGCCATCGTCATTTCTCATTCCCCTTATGAATTTCAGTATTCACCTTTTTGGAGGTCAAAAATGTGTGTCTATGTTGTGGGTTGTACAGCAAGTCAGGCTTGACTTTGTTTTTCCATGTCATATGACTGGCTAGTAGCCAACTGGGGCAAAGTTGACAAGCCAGATATAGAGGTTATAGTTTGGCCTGCGGGTTTAAAAATATAAACACGGAGTGGAGTCTGCAGGAGCATATCTGATGTCATTACAATGTAACGCTGTTGGCCTACTATTGGCTAACCTCATTAGTCGGTCTAGGCTAACCGGCACATTTGGGAGCCCACCATTCTTCAATGCATTCTACTCATGATAAGTACAACAGTTACTTATATGTGTGAAACATTAATAGAGTGAAGTAGTTATTCATTATGTTTATCTTAGGATCACACTTTAAATAGTACACAGTAAGAGCTACAGAACTGTTCACACTGTTATTTCTGTAATACAATACACTAGTGCATGAAGCATTTAGAAAAGAAAAAGGAATCCATTTAGTCAATAATAGTAAATAACTCTAAAAAAATAATATCTTCTTTATAATACATAACAATTAAAGACATTATATACAAAATGTATCTACCCTTTTTACAATCAGATCTAGCAAAGTCAATTGGAACAGAGCAGTTTGGCTTGCCTACCTTTCTCCCTTTGGCTGTGCCGGTCTTTAGGAAAGGGCTTTTCTTAGCGTGTGACGACTGTGCCCTTGAAGTGGCTTCCCTCAGGTGAAGAAACCAGAGCTATCCCTTGTTCTTTCCAGGCCTCCTACTGCACTGCTTCCTCCCTCTCTCTCTTTCTCCCTCTCTGTCTCTCAGTGGCCCGTCAAGAGGCCACTGTGTTTGTAACCAGACACCAGGCCATAACTAGACTGCGTCCTCACGTGCCTTAGAAACAATATACATAAAAGTTGATATTCTGCCTGCCCGTTTCAAGGTGGTGTAGGTCAGCGTCTCCCAACGGCACACCAGACTGCTGCGGCACACTGGTTGGGAAATGCTGGTGTAGGTTATTCATATATTAAAAAAAGAATAATAATAAAATAAAAAAACGGCTTAAGAAGATATCATGGTAGAGATGGGACCTCTTTAGTCCCCGCAGAAGACATCCACTCTGTTTCTTTCTCTCTCCCTTTCGGTCTCTCTTTCTGTCCCGGCATGCGGATTTAGCACACAACGTACCCAAGACCAAACATCAAAGCTTTACAACATGCCAGGTGCAACCACCATATTTTATTTTAAACAAAAATCATGGCAAACATCATTTAACAGCTGGCGGCTAATTCCAGATATAGAGTCTGTTGAAAACAGCATGGCTTCCACTACCATTTGACATGTATCTAGAGTAAACAATGTTGTGTAAACACCAACCACCTTCTTAAGGCAACTACAAAGAATTCTAGAGCTAAAAGTGCAGATGGAAGAGGGCCTCATAGCGGGTGGATATCGGAAGAGGAGGGAGAACATCCAGTGAGAGGGTGCAGAGGTCCAGCCTTACAGCAGCGTTGCGCTCTATGCCCGGCATGAAAACCTGCATATCCAGCACTGTGCCCTGACCTGCCAAGGCCACCTTCTCAGCACTACGCACCTGGAAATACATAGTGATTGATTGAATAACACTGACTCAGCTATAGGGAAAAATGGGTCTCTTTCTAGGGCTTATCCACAATGAAGCTCATATGATGGTCCCCAACCATAGTTGTATCTCTGTATCTACCGCGGTATAATTCTTTTCTCACCTGTCCCCACTTCCGAGACTTCACACAGAACGTTGCCACCATGTTCTCCGAGTTGTCCCCCCCAATAACTAACAGCTTGTCTGTCGCACCCAGGAAGTAGAGGCTGGGAATGTTGGCCTCTACTCTGGTCAGGGTCGGGAGCAGCTCGGACCATGAGTCTACCGCAAAGAGGGTTCAAGACATACGGACTTATGAGCTCATGCCCAAATACATCAACAACTAACATAGAGACAGTATTAGCTTCACAAAACAGACCGTGCTATTAAAACACATAAAATAGGTCCAGACCAAACACCAGCACTACACCTTGGTAGGGCCAGAGCTATCCCTCGTACCGTGTCTGGTGTCATACTGCAGGACGAGTTTCTCCCCGGTCCTTTGGATGTTCCCCAGGACATAGAGGCAGCCTCTCAGGCTGGTGGCCAGGGGCACATCATGGGACAGGGACATAGTGAACCGAAAGTCTGACAAGGGCAGGGAAGCGACAAGCCTGGCACAGAAATGAAAAAAAAGGCATGCTTGCACAGGTTTGACCTCTCGAGCCAGCACATCATTGTTCTGTAGTTTCTACATAATAGCGCATACACACACCACATGGAAACCCTTCCAGGGAAATTCGTAATAGGACAGACACCGCTGTCTCTATATAAGATTTACAGAAAAAACTAAAAAATAGCCTTTACCTGTGGAACAAATGTTTCATATGTGGGGATATATGTGGGGTATTGAGATGAATACAAATTAAGTAAACTAAATGTTAGGATTGATTTTGAATGACAATTGAATTGCTGTGATCCCAGTAGCATTGCAATGAAGAGGCAAACCTCCACACATCAGTCCAGGGGTCGTAGCATTCCACAGCGGTGTAGAGGGCAGTGCTGGCGTCTGGGGTCACCAGAGAGTCCAGGTACCAGCCCCCCACGGCGTAGATACTGCCGTCACACGCTACAGCACTGAAATGCCTCCGGTGCTGTGAGCAGAAGCAGGTCAGAGTATTGCCTTAGTGTTTACAGACCCACCGTTCTATAAGATGGTCTCATGGAATACAGCAGATTCTACGGTGGCCCTGAGAGGCCAAACAAACTGCAAATTAAGAAAACACATGCAAATAGACAAAACACAAGCAAATTAAGAAAACATCTACATCAATTTGCCAACACGAAACAGCCAAACAAGAAGTAAAAATGAGTCAAAATTGTAAACATGATTTAAGGGATAGCACACTATTTTGGATGTTCATCTTATTTCCATGTTTCACTGAGATGTCACAATTTGTCCAGCTAGTAGTAAAAGGCAAAACAAAAAAAGGTACTGTAAAATCTATCTGGGTGAGTTGGAACAACTCCAGGAGACATAATAAGGCAGAAGGTAAAACATCCAAAACAGTGAGCTGTTCCTTTAAGTCTGTCTGTTTCTGGTATGTGTCAACAGTCTGACCTACTTCTGCTGCTGGCGTTCTGCTATCTCACCTTGATTAGACGAGCAGTTGGTGCCCATGTATCTGTGAAGGGGTTGTACCTATAGGAGGCCATTTTAAACTCCCAGCCCCTCTGTGTCCGCTGCCGGTAGCCCCCTATCAGGTAAAGATAGTTAAACAGGACCACTGCGGTGAAACACCACTTATCGGCTCTGAAAGGGAGCTCTGTGACACGATGCCATGCTCCATGGAACTCCGAACCCTCCAAGCTGAACAAGTGGCGTGCCAGTTCTGTTTCGGGATCTTTCCAGGATGACAGGTTCTCCTTCCTGAGGCTACAGAGCCGGAGGTCGCCCTGTGACCTCAGCTGCACCAGTTCATCTTTCTCCTCAGAGCTCATACACCTGGGTCCAAAACGATACACAACAAACAGTTCAGTCAACAACCAGCAAAGCTATAAATTTAAACACACCGCAGCTAATCCTAAAGGTAGTCTTCATCTTCAGCTTGCTATTTGTGTTCGCTCCATCATACTGAACCTGGTGAGGTGAGGTAGTTCCAGAAGGTGTCTGCTCAGGTAGGTGTACACGGTCATCTGGACCTCAACACAGCAGATATCCTCGGCCAGGCTCAGGTAGAACTGGCAGTTTTCTGGGGTCAACGCATTGGCCAGGGCCAACAGGCATTGCGAGAGGAAGCCCTCAGCCATCAAGTACCTCCCCACCTCCATGCCCAATAAAACACAAGTCAAGTCAGGGCAGGGATCTGTGCTCAACACAAACGCCTGGGTGACTGAGGTCCAACCGGAACTGGCATTTGAGATGTGCGTCTGCCTACCTGGACGTGCTCGCCCAGCTGATCCTGGGGAACCCTGAAGAGACCTGCGAAGAGGAACTCCAGCAGGTTGTAGAAGACGGAGGACGAGACGTGCTCCAGGTGGATCAGGCTCTCCGAGGTCTCTCTCATCTCAGACCGTGACAAGGCCCCGAAGTACTCGCAGGAGTCCGAAAGTCTGCCGAGATCCACCTGGGAACATCAAGTAAAACTCAGCTCAACTGAAAACGTTTTGAAAGACAGAGCCTATTTGAGTGTTTCATTAGAATCGTCCTCGCTTTATAAGAAGGGTCCACATTTATAAATAATTAATGATTTATAATACATTTGTGTTTGGCCTTACACTAAGTGTTACTCACACTAAAGGCATGTGTTCTGGTTTGGACTGTGACCATATTTCCGCTTCCATCAACACAGGGATAGGTGCGTAGTGCAGGATTAGTTTTCCACTCCTCTGACACTGATTGACAAGCTCCTTTACCTAAGTCAGTTGGCATTACCATCCAAGGGTTTGATGCCGCAAGAACCCCACAGAGTTTAGCAAAACCACCCATTAGCAAAGAGCCTAACCACTGAAGAAGAACGGTTAAATATCTGGGAAGATCCATCTCTATCAAGCAAATGTGCTTCAAATCTTACACTTGAATTGGTATTGGTATATGGATGTTTGAATTAATGAACAAAGCTAATAAAATAAAGATACGTACCCTGAAATTAAGTTAAGAGTTACAAAGATGTACCCTTTGTATTATTAATTACATTTAATTAAATTTTACGTTAAATACATGAAAAATCAACTCAAGTTTCAGTGTAAAGAATACATTGCGGAAATACTGAAAACCTGTCATGGAAAACTATGACAGTGGAGAGGCACCGTGGTGAAAACATGGCCAGTGAAGAGTCAGCCCTCACAGTCACGAGTCTGATTATTTAAACAAACAGAAGCAGCTGGCTGCACAGCATCAAAAGCACATACCAAAAGGCAGCTACAAATGCAAAGCAGTGACACAAAATAAAGTAAACTCTAAACCAGCCTTAATAGAAAGTCTGGAATCTCCAGTAACATAAGGTCCACTCAGTTTGGGACGTTTTTCCCCTCTGAGGCCAGTCCAGTGAGGGTTTACATGAGACCAAGAGTTGTGTCAGACCAGTCTATTCTAGGTATAGGAGTCAGGGACAGCCAGTCCTCAGGGATGAAACGGGACACTCTTAGCCCTGCATGGTGCACGTCATCACTCTTTCTCTTAATGACCAGTGTGGAAGTCTACGAAGTTATCCAATGACCATTGAATTTGATTGACATTTAGGCATAAATATGAAAAACAATAATTGGGCCCCATTTAAATTAATGTGTAATTGTTTAACACTTTCTTAACTCACTTGCATGTTCAGAGCTTTAAGTTTTAATAAAATTTTCAGCATTATTCTAATTTTATTGATGCTAATTCCAGTTTAACGCCTCATTCAAAATGGTTTACAGTTCCACTTGTTTTAGACAGCTTTGTTTATTAACATAACAGAAGTGAACGAGGATCTGATTTACATATTAAAGTACATACATTACAGGGATAGAAATAAACAACCCTCATCGCAAAATCTATATCTTAAAGCTTAACAAGATGCAATGCCATATTCTGTTCATCTTCATATGTTTAGTATTCTACAGTCACAGTTTTGAATTTTACCACGTGCCACATCGTAATAATGAGGTAGAATAACTGAAGGTTTGCCAGTGCTCAACATTAAGCCAACATTAAGATTTCAGTTCTTGGACACATCATAAATTTACTGGCTTTAAATAAAACGGCTCAGATTAAAAGATAAAAGAAGAAAATATTACAAGTTACAGTGTGAATTCAAAAGTGAGCTACCATTTTACACAACTCATTCTCTGACATGCTGCATTGAACGTCTACTTCATCATAGAGTATGTCTGCTGTACAAACTTAAAATGCCACACAAGGAAACAAAACATGGCATATGTGGACCCATAAGTCATCTGTCATTTATCATGAAGGGGGTATCATTAAAAGGATCAAGAAAATTGTCGATGAGGTAAATACAGCAATAGGTAGACAATAATTTACACTGCAACGAAATTGAGCTCATGAGGGAAAAGTGCTTTTGCCTTAAATTTCCTTTACAACATGTTTGAGTAGTACACATTTTGAAAGCCTTTTTAACACCACTACAAAAGCTATGCATAGTTTACTACTAAACGTAGTAGGCTAAGGCTGGATACCTGTCAACATTTCTAACTATTTTTGTCCCTACAGGAACCAGGAAAACTACCTTTCTTTTAAAGGAAGTTATATGGAATATAGAAATGTTAGTACATTCTGATTAGCATGGTGGAAATTAAGAAAATAGTTTCTTTTGCTTGAAGTAAGCATCAAAACGACATTGGGCATAGTCCTGAAACACAGGTAGCAATAACGTTTCAGTGTATGCATGCAATTCTGTAACAAGCCCCTCCAATAATACAAGCAAACATATGATCAATGTGAAATGTATGTGGTGTCAAGATGTCTTCATTGATTAATCTAACTAAATATCCTAGCAATACTATAAATGACACTACAGATTATTTTACGAGAAGAACACTCTTACCATGTAGCCAAACTGGATCTTGGATATCCTAGCCTGAATGATGGACCACAGGCCCCAGAGGAAATGGGATGCCAATGCATATCTAAACAGCAAATTAGTAATGGTGAGATTTATGTGCTGGGGATATGATAAATATTACTTGAATGACTGTTATACAAATAAGGAGACCTGTTAGCTTCCAGAAGCATGTCGTCCTCAATGCGTGCCTGGTCCTTGTGCATTGAACTCTCTAAGGACCCGCCCGTTTCCGCCAAGTAGCTGCGGATAAAATGAAGCTGAAAGACATTTTCAGACAATTCATCAATTCAAAAACTCTTAAATACTAACACAGTATGAGAAGTAAAGTTCACTAATCTAAATCCTCTGAACGAATGGGCAATAGATTTCTTTTAACTACACTTCCTTTTGTGTACATCGACAAGGTAAATGTCTCTGATTCATTCAAATCCAATCTATCAATTTGCAAGTAATTTAGTGATAACGAACTAGCACTCAGAGGTTTTCATCCACTAGGTGGCATTTTGTATAAAGTATTTTTCTTTCCAGCTTCAAACACATTTAGTGAGGCAAAAAATATTGCTTGCAATACAAAAAAATGCCTAATCAATACATCATGAGTGTGAATGGTACACTGTGACCGTTGTATAAATAATACTTTTGGTTAAAAACGTAATCAATGTACTATAACATTCAAAGTGTAATGAATCGTAAAAAGGTATTCAATTAAAGTAACTGGGAAACACAATTATTCAACGATGATATTTACAGTGGGCTCCAAAATGACTGGAACCCCTGAATGGCAATGCACAAACAGTACTTAAAAAATATAATCATTATAATTGTAGAGATAAACTCAAAATACAAACTTGTGAGAAATACTGTACTTTATGAATGTTTCAATGGAACCAACCAAAATCATACAATTATTTAATAAAATGTAATTTTCACCAAAATCAAGGTTTCATAATAATTGGCACCCCTCATTTAGTGCTTAGTGCAACCACCTCTGGCAAGGATAACAGCATGGAGTCATTTTCTGTAATGTTTGACAAGGTTAAGGGAACATATCTGGGAGGATTTTGTACCATTTCTCTATGCAGATCCTGTCAAGATCCATCACATTCTTGGATTTGCGCTTATTAACTGCCCTCTTTAACTCAGCCCACAGGTTTTCAATTGGATTGAGGTCCGCTGAATTAAATGGCCATTGCAGAACGTTGATTTTGTTGACACAGACACATTTCTGTGTGGATCTTGACGTACGTTTTGGGTCGTTGTCTTGTTGGAAAGTCCACCTACAGCCAAGACTCTGGTTTCTGGCAGTGGCAACCAGATTGTCAGCCAAAATTGCCTGATGGTGGAATTCATTACGCCTTCGATCTTAACCTGTGCCCCTGGACCTCTGGAATTAAAACAGCCCCAAAACATCACTGGGCCACCACCATATTTCACCGTGGGTATGAGGTACCTCTCCTTGTATGCACCTCTGTTTTGACGCCAAACAGGCCGATGCGCTGTCTGACCAAAACGGTACAGTTTTGGTCCCATCTGACTAGAGCACCTTCTTCCATGCATTATTGAAATGACATGTTAGATGACAAATGATATTGCCTGTGTATTACTTAATT
>JAPMUY010001641.1:50000-95000 GCA_026901105.3 Galaxias olidus | reverse complement strand
TTCAAGATAAATACATAATTATCAGAGTCCACAGGGTTTGTCTGTCATACCGGTAGGTACTGCTCCAAGCGTCCCTCTGGGAATATCCCGTACAATGTTGGTCCCAGTTCTCGCTCTGCCAAAATGGCAAACATCACACTCTCCAGCACCAAAGAGTCAACTCCCTGTCTCACAGACAAGCGCACACACAATCTTTGATTAGATATTTGGTCTTTGATGAAGAGTTTTTCATACACACTTCCTATCTCATCATTTACTTTCATGCACACTCTAACAAAGCTGTACAGTTGTTTTTTATATCAGAATAACACACAATTTCCGTACAGACCCAAATATTGACACACCTGCAAAATGGCACCATATACCCTGAGCAGTACCCTACGGGGTTCTTCCCCTGAAGTGTTAACATGATCAGGCAAACAGCACAAGTACAGCAGATTACTCAGTCCACCACTGCAGACAATACAAAGACAAATATCATGTTGAACATTGGACTGGCAACGTGGCAAACAGGGCATGGTGCATTAGAAGCCAAGCTATGTTATAATTACAAAGCTCTATCAGATCGTTTGTTGTTCGTTTCAAGGAAACTTCGTTTTTTGAATTAGCAAAAGAGCCACATTACCTGACAATGCTGATCTGAAAATCCGCTTCGGAAATGGTTGTCCAGGAGCCAGACAGAAAGTCTCGACACCAAGCAAACGCTCTGCTCTTTGTGTCTCTATCCACCTCATCTATTCTCCCATCCCGGTAAGATTCAGCCTCAGAGTCATCATCACAATTAACCCAACGGGGACTCGGTGACCTCTTGCTTTCATTAATAACATTGAGAGAGTCGCCAACCCTATTCTTTTCCATTCTTGAAGTATGATCCGTCTTAAAAGGAATGTTTCCACAAACTCCGGCCTTGCCCTTGTCCTTATCCTTATCGGATTTGCCCAAAGCATCATCGCTGTGACACTCAGCTAAATCTACATTATGGCCCGAATGCATTGTAATGCTAGGAATCGATGTATTGTTAATAAGCCTATAACTTCCTCGTACACAACCCACACTTCCTGTCGCTTTCAGTTCACTGACAAAGCTAGCTAACTGAAACAGCCTGACATGGCTGGCTGGCCTGAATAGCATGGAAAACGACAACTTCTGCTTGTAATGATATAGAAACGCCGTTATCAATCTCGTCCTCACCCCTCACTCAAGATGCGTTTCTCCCATTTCCTGGTTGTAATGCAATTTGCTTCTGGCTCAGTTAGATTGGCATAGGAATGAGCCAATAATAGTTTCGTGCACATCTTGAGACAACGTCTATTGGTCAACAGTAGGATCCACCCCTTTATTTTAGTGCCACCCATGATACTGATGGTTTGTGGGCAATGTGTGTGTACTTCTTCTACCCAGTGGACACATGACTAGCACTACATGACCTTAATATTAGAACCTGTCTCGAGAAAAGCACACAACCTTGTCCCCACAATTAAATCAACCTGACAGTAACACTGTTTTGATTTGTATCTAGTTGCCTATTTTACAAAATTGTGGAAGTGAACTGGTAAGTTATCTAAGATTGGCAAAATGTAAACCTAAATGACTGACAAATTAACAGTATATAAGTTTCCATTTCAAGTAACCTAATTATTTGAATAGAGAAAATAATGTGTGTGTGTAGGCGGTGGGTGGGTGGGGGTGGGGGGTGTATCATAAGACATTCTGCAACCCATATATTAAAATATACTATTTTCAATAGTTCATAACAACAATTGATCTTGTACATTCATAAGTTAACTATATCTTATATGGATTGCAAATGTGCTTATTACAACCAGTAAAGTGACACCCCTTTCACACTCCATCAATAAAATTCAGAAAACCAATTGGAGGACATCATAGATTTTATTTAGACGCTTCTCACTTTTCTTCTTGCATATCATTACGATTAAGGTGACAAAGTTCTGACACGTTTTGGTTATCTTAAATCTGTCTGTTATCCACCATAACCAATTCTTTACTGGAAACCAAAGTCGTTTCCTGTCTGGAAGATGTGTAGGTGGCAGCAGCGATAGATCTTCCTGTGAAGTGAAAATGTGTACAGTTATATGCGTCAGATAACAAACAAAATGTATTTATTATCAAGCTCCCACTTTTCTCGATTTGTAGCGCTCCTCTGGATTACACTACTTACTCTTTCTGAAGCATCTGGGTTCACAGGAACCAAGAGTCGTCTGTTGGCACACAGATGTCATACAATGGATGAAGACCTGGGGAGAAAAGACAAGTATGTTTCAAAAGCTTGTGTTTTCCTCAAAAGTAGCACTGGTAGGGGACCTTGGGGGAGGGTTCAGTGTCTTGCTCTTTTTAGACATGTATACAGTCCAGGAGTCAGTAGGCATTGGTGGCTGTCAAGGTGAGTACTTTTACAAAAAGGATAAATAGATTAAACAAACACTGCAATACCTTTTCCTTAAGGGGAACGGCAGAAGTATGATCCACAAAAGTGAACATCTTGAAAATGAATCTCCTGTAATGGGTTGGGTTGGGTAGTCCAGAGTTGGAACCCACAGCGACCAAAGAGGTCAGATAACGATCATCCTGGTAAGGGCAGCTGGAAAGTGAGTTATTAAGGGAATCATTATTTTTATTGTACAAAAAGCTTTTTTTTCATGTTGACATTTTAAGTTTACGTTGCACAAATAACAAAACAAAATCACTTTTAAATGGACAATATCCTTTTGATAGCACGGAGAGATGTTTCTGTGATTAGTCCCGGCAGTCATTGTCAGAGAAGAACAGAAGATTACCCATTGATCAGGAGGTCCCACTGTGGCAAACTGAAAGGGTTATTGGTAATAGTTGCCCAGCATCGATCAAGAGTCAGAACAATGTTAGGATCAGTTCTCGCCAAGATGCGAACCTCAGCATACACAGGCTCCCTCAGGACCTTAGTAACGGGGTAGTCAGCATCTGTGTAGTAGGAGGTGTAGGCTTCTTGCCCTGTTTTAATACAAAAATGAATTGGTTAAATTTCCAATAATTTTTCAATAAATGTAAACAATAAAAACAAAATAGTTGTTGCCGACCTTCTGAACAACCCTTTGACAGACATTGTCCATTGGCCAGTCTGAGCTCGACTTGCAGGGGTCCAAGACGAGCGATTGGATAGGGGGGTTTAAGCGGTAATACCTCAACCACCAAAGCCTCGACAGAGGTTCCAACATACCTACACTGGACCATCAGGCTGAAAAGAATAGTTGCACAGATAATGTCAGTAAGTGGTTTCATCAACACCAAGGATCAATTTGCTGTAATTCAGTGGTGATATATTTTGAAGATCCCAACTCATAGTGACTGTCCCTTGTGATGGCTCCATTGGGTCCAACAGCAACTTCGTATGAGGAGGTCATACGATTCTCATAAATAACAACACCAGGTTCTTCCTGTGAAAATCAAATTACATGTTGATGACCTTCACTAGATTATGAGCAAAATCACGTAGTCAGACTTTGTCCATATCAAGCACTTACCCTCATGACAGTGCCACATTCCGTAACAGAGAATTGGTATATGGCGAATGCTGAATTCGTGCCAACAGGAGAACACCTTGAACCTTGTCCCAGAAGAGTGACGGTGTCCAGGTCTAAGCTGGGCAGAGTGGCATCTCTGGCCACCACAACCACAAACTGAGCATCCTTGGTACATTGAGCAGTCACTGATAACAGCATCAAACAAAATAAACATAAGCATAAGTAAAAATGTTTAGCACCCTATGGAAATAGCTTTTTCTATACAGAAATGTCCTACTACTAAAGCTTGTTGAAGAAAATTAAACAAAGCACTAACCCATTTTTCCATAATAGCACATCCTTCCGTCAAAGCAGCATTTTATGGCATCACATTCTGCAGGAGTAATACCATCGTGTCCACATTGTACCTTTACGGTGGAGTCCACTCCACAGTCTTGGATAGACGGCGTAGGGTCCTTCGGAGGGAAAATAGGTGGCTGTGGGGGATACTGTGGTGGGTTCTGAGGCTGCTGGGGCTGTTGAGGCTGCGGGGGCTGTGGAGGCCACTTTGGTGGGTTCTGAGGCTGCGGGGGCTGTGGAGGCCACTTTGGTGGGTTCTGAGGCTGCTGGGGCTGTTGAGGCTGCGGGGGCTGGGGAGGCTGCTGGGGCTGTGGAGGCCAGTTTGGTGGGTTCTGAGGCTGCGGGGGCTGTGGAGGCTGCTGGGGCTGTGGAGGCCAGTTTGGTGGGTTCTGAGGCTGCGGGGGCTGTGGCTGCTGGGGCTGTGGAGGCCAGTTTGGTGGGTTCTGAGGCTGCTGGGGCTGTTGAGGCTGTGGGGGCTGTGGAGGCCACTTTGGTGGGTTCTGAGGCTGCTGGGGCTGTTGAGGCTGCTGGGGCTGCGGAGGCCACTTTGGTGGGTTCTGAGGCTGCTGGGGCTGTTGAGGCTGCTGGGGCTGCGGAGGCCACTTTGGTGGGTTCTGAGGCTGCTGGGGCTGTTGAGGCTGTGGGGGCTGTGGAGGCCACTTTGGTGGGTTCTGAGGCTGCTGGGGCTGCTGAGGCTGCTGGGGCTGTTGAGGCCACTTTGGTGGGTTCTGAGGCTGCTGGGGCTGTTGAGGCTGCTGGGGCTGCGGAGGCCACTTTGGTGGGTTCTGAGGCTTCTGGGGCTGTTGAGGCTGCTGGGGCTGCGGAGGCCACTTTGGTGGGTTCTGAGGCAGCTGGGGCTGCGGAGGCCACTTTGGTGGGTTCTGAGGCTGCTGGGGCTGTTGAGGCTGCTGGGGCTGCGGAGGCCACTTTGGTGGATTCTGAGGCTGCTGGGGCTGCTGGGGCTGTGGAGGCCACTTTGGTGGGTTCTGAGGCTGTTGAGGCTGTTGAGGCTGCTGGGGCTGCTGGGGCCGTTGGGGAAACGTGAATGGGTTGTTTTGAGCATCCGACAGATAACCCAGCATGGCCACTGCCATGAGGATAACAGCGGTCCACTTCATTGTCAAAGCTTCCCAACAAGTGAGTTTCACCAGATGCTGTGAAAAATGTGGTAAAGTTGTGGCTACTTTTATAAAGGGTAGGTCATCTTGACTTCATTTTCCACACCCATTTTCTTACCCACTGTTGCCAAAGCCCTGGCTAATGGACAACCTGACCAAAAGCACTGCCAAAAAAAGATAACTTCATTCAATACACCCCACCCCATGCTCAACCCATACATGCCTATTTTTCCACACAAAATAGTAGTGTATTCATTGAAAGACATTATTTCACACAAGTAAACAGGAAGATAGGATTTATTTCTTTGTGTTTTCCCCCTTTTAAAATGTGAGCTTTATGTCATGAATAAAAAAAAGATTTGCAGAGAAAAAAAACTTTGTTGAACGGTTGTAAAATTTTGCTAAGATAAATTCACTACCTTAACTGTGCAGGTCAATAGATATTGATTGTGCCAAGTTACATAGGGCTTAAGAGTCCAAACTGCTATCATTATTTGAGAGTGGCTCAGAACAAACACTGTATTTGGGGAATGAGTTTCCCAAGTCAAAACAAAATCAAGAATTGAAATGTAGATAGCTTGCAAAAAAACAATAACTGAGAAGCAGCTGTGTTCGTTTGCTCCTCTGACTTTTATAAATGTCATTGACGTAATGGCTAGGTCACCGAGGTATCAATGTTTTGGCCCATGCAAATGTGTGTGATGATGAAGAAATTGCACATGCTGTAACAGTAATTGTGTGTTATTTATAAAGCATGTATTCTCATCAAAGTGCAGTATCTATTGTTACATTTACAACAAATTGTAAAATAGCCCAGAAGAAGGCTGTTTGTGCCGCTACACTTGGGCTGTTATTGTGTCTTGTTTTTTAATGCATATAAATTTGTAAGAATTTCATTATGAAATAGCCATATAATTAAAGGCTTTTTAACAAAACAGCTTTATCAGAAGTGTGCCTTGGACCTTATTTCTTTTTTAACTGTTATATTCCCTACCGAAGAGCACCTTCATCATATTCATTTGAATTTCTGAGCACTCCAGACTGTTTGGTTTTTTCAAAATTGTAAAATAGATCAGACTGGGCTGACCATTTGGATGACAAAAGCCCCCTCAACATCTGACACACATTACCATGTGGTAATAACCAAAAAACCTTATTTGTCCCAAAAATGTTGAACAAAAACAATTTATTTATATATTTTAACCTTTTACCTGTTATCCTGTTTTTTTTCTTCAATATTTTACACCACTCAAGTTATGTTGTTCTCACAAACATGAATGTAGAGTGTGATCTAACAATTCAGCATACACAGTTTATGGTAAATTATTTTCTTTTTACTTGCTGTTATTACTAAATCTGTATTATGAAACGCAAGAAACAAAACACCGCATAGAAGGAAAATAGGCTACGTGTTCCAATACAATTGTTTTCTTTGCTGTTATTGGAAAATTCTAGTTGGAGGTGGGCTTACATAAGGCATGAAAGCAGTTGTAGCCTGTCAGTACTTGCCAGCAAGAAACAATCAAGTAAATCTCACTCATTTTAGAAAAGTAGATCCACCAAGCATTGGTGATACTTTTGTTAAATATTATTTCTAAACACAAATATGGTTTTATTAACGTTTTCCTTTTCATACCCTCCTTGCCATGCAAAAGCTCTCCTGAGAAAAAGAGAGCTCAAAGTTCTATCTCGCTCCTTCTGTGCCTCCTCTATATTACAATCCCCTTACTATCATCTCTCTCTCTCTATCTCTCTCTGTCTCTCTCTCTCTCTCTCTCTCTCTCTCTCTCTCTCTCTCTCTTTCTTTCTCTATGTATATACTTTATTTATATATATGTACAGTTTATATATACAGTATAATATATATATATATATAGTACATATTGTATAAACAAAATCAAACATAAATACATATTCACAATGCAACTACGTATAAATATATATATATATACGTTTGTGAATATGTACTTGTATTTAATTTTCTTTATTTTCCAAAATTTGCCATACTTAATTGTTTCACATCAAACAAGCTCTATCCAAGCTCAATCCAAGTACAACCTGGATAAACAGAAACAGTTATCAAACACTCATAACACCCTGGGAAAAGCAATTGCCCCCTTAGTTACCCAATCAATGGATGGAGGACTCAATTAGATTACACACACACACACACATACACACCCAGCCTGTTCAATCTAAACACCACTTCAATAGGAAACTGAAATTGGCTACACGGTGTCAACAAGCAACGCACTACGTGAAAGTCAAAAGAGATTCCAGTTGAGCTGAGACAAAACAGTTGTTGAGACCTATCAGTCTGGAAAGGGAAACACAGCCTTTTCTAAGGCTCTATGACTTAATCGAACAACAGTGAAAGACATTCTCTCCAAATAGAGAAGACAGAACAGTTGTGAATCTTCCCAGGAGTGGCTGTCCCACCAAGATTACACCCAAGGGCCCGGCAAAGTCTCCTCCGGGAAGTGATGGAAGGACCCGGGTGGACGTTCAAGGAAAAGCTGGCCTCACTTGCAACAGTTTAAGGGATACTTAAATTTTCTAAAATGATATATGTTGTTGTTTACGCCAAATTAAGAAAGTATATTGAACGAGTTTTGGTCATAGGATCAATGTAAGTGAAATTCATGTATTTTTCCGACTACCGGCATTTAAATGGCTAATTCAGTGTACACCACAATGCCCATAGCTCATTGCGTGACCCAAACTCAGAACCAGAAATGGTTCTCCCCTTAGCTCAAAACAGCTGTAGTTTTACAAAATCCAGGAAGGACGCAATAGGGAGAGACGTAATCTTCCTATAACGCAAAGGAGGGGGGGGGGGGGGGGGCTAATACATATTCATGCAACTGTATATAGACTTTGGCTATCAAAGACCATGATTGTAAAAATCCCATAATTTCAATAAAGAATTCCTTAAAAGATTAGTTTTGCTACCACTATTCAAGTTGTACTCATATATTAAGGAGACGTTCACCGCAGTAGCATATACCTGACCTAGCATATTTACTATTAACTTATTTAACTTTAGTCATATTTACACATCTGATCCCTGAACAGTGCATTGGCAAACATAAAGTGACATGACTTGACATACAGCATCTGGGTCATAATGACCTAACTCAAGGACCAGATAACTTGTTTTTTTCACTCTTTATAGGCATACATCCAAATTAATTGTTAAATACTTCTATTGTATTTTCTGAAACATTTTATATATTAAAAAAATTTTCCATTTGGAAAGCACAGTTGAATATTCAGGGTTAACACATTTCTTCTGCTAACCAGGCTTTCGTAGGACCCTAGAATGGGTGAATGGTCAGCAGAAGGGGTGGGAACATTTTGATAAGTAAACAAATTCAACCCATTATAAAAGTGAACAGGCGCTGCACATTCTTACAACATCTTGTGAACAGTTCAGATCACTAGCTGTTGTGAAACCATGGCGATGAAGTGGCAGTTATCGTGCCTTGTGACGGTGACATTGCTGGGCTCCTTGTGTGATGGCCAGCAACCTCCCTGGAGTCCTGGTAAAAAAGTTCCAGGAAACCCTCCAGTGTGGCCGAAGCCTGTCGATCCACCAGGGCCAAAGAAACCCTGGACCCCGCCTCAGGATCCCACCAAGGTCCAACAGGCTAAGCAAACATTTGATGCACCACTAAACTGGAAATTCCCTTCAGATCCTGTGGACGCCCCAAAGCCTAGTGTACTGTTTCAGCTGAGGGAGCCTGTTACTGCCAGCTCTGTGGATGCTGATTGCAGAGAAGACGTGGTCCTGGTGTCGGTCAAGCTTGACATGTTTGGTATTGGTCAGCCCATCCAGCCAGCCGATCTTACCCTAGGAACATGTGCTGCTACTGGGCAAGATACTACTGCAGTCTACTTTCAGTCTGCGCTGCAAGATTGTGGTGGCCACTTGACTGTGTGTATTTTACATCCCTTTTCAATTATGCATTTACAGGGTTAGTGTTGTGCCACTCTACTAAAGTTAAGTGATATCTTTGACAGATGACTGATGACGCCCTGGTCTACACCTACACATTGAACTACACCCCCAGACCTCTGGGAGGTTCCTCGATTGTCAGGACAACTAGTGCCGCCGTTATTGTAGAGTGCCACTACCCTAGGTTTGTGAATAATCAATTATCATATCATTATAACGATAATACCTCAACGTATTTGGTGCTGAACAGTTGTGAAGGAATATGTCTCTGTCACCAGGAAGCACAATGTGAGCAGCAATGCATTGAACCCCACTTGGATTCCATTCTCTGCTGCCAAGGTGTCTGAGGAGCTTCTGTACTTCTCTCTGAAACTTATGATGGGTAGGCACAAGGAACTTGTCAACTTGCCTTTTCATTCTGTAGCCAAAATGATGCCGCTTTGCTGGTCTGCCAAGCTCTTTAAACATACATTCCGTAACGTCTTCCTTTTGCTTCCCAACTTCTTCATACAGATGACTTTAACAATGAGAGACCGTCCTACCAGTACAACTTGGGGGATGTTATTAATTTTGAACTCACCGTTAAGCAGTACTTCCACGTGCCCCTTCGCGTCTTTGTGGACAGCTGTGTAGGATCGGCACAGCCTGATCCCAGCTCCACTCCCAGCTATGTCTTTATTCAGAATCATGGGTGAGTGCCACGCCAATTTGCAGAGTAAGTGTCAGAGATACCACAAATAATAACAAGGGGATGCTATTTGAGATGAGAGTGACTTAATCTGCCGTTGTAATGAAACAGTACATAATACAAACTCATGTAACTGTCCCTGGTGTGTGTGTGTTTGTCCATGTAGATGTCTGTTAGATGGCTGGCTTACAAGCTCTGCATCCAAGTTTCTTCCTCGTGTGGCTGATAACAAGCTGCAGTTCCAATTGGAGGCCTTCAGGTTCCAGGGCCAGGATAGTGGCCTGGTGTGTACCTCACAATTAGTTTCCTCCGACTCTATCAGACTTGATCCCTCTTTTTGTATTATAATAAAAAAACACAATCTTAAATATTTTTTCTCATCCATTTAGATCTATGTTACCTGCCACGTGAAAGCAACATCTGCAGCAAGCCCCATTGATACCGAGAACAGGGCCTGCTCTTACATCAATGGGTAAGTCAGAGTGTCATTTTGTCTGTGCCACCAATATCTTTTTTTTGTCCGTTTTTTTATTTTGCTATTTTTCATGAAATGATAGAACATTTTGTATAACAATTAATGATTATTTTCAACAGATGGAAGGAGGCCAGTGGAAGTGATTCAGTTTGTGGCTCCTGTAATGTTCCTTATGGTGGCCCAGCTTCTGGTGGTGGTGCTGGTGGTGCTGGTGGTTCTGGCGGTGCTGGCGGTGCTGGCGGTGCTGGCGGTGCTGGCGGTGCTGGCGGTATTGGCGCTGATGCTGGTGGCACTAAAAAGTTCCCAAGATGGCGCCGCTCATTGACTGATGGTATTTTTTATGTGGAAACCTTATGGCAAAGATGGATGTTAGAAAAACAATACAATACATGTGCAAAAGGGAAGATGCCATTGATAACTGCAAAAAGGCACTTGACTTAATTCTGTAAGCATATCTTTATGTGTACCTTCTGTTGTACTGTACTGAACTCAAAGTTGTTTTTTCTAATTTCAGATTCTACCTGGGAGGCCCTTGTAACTCTTCAAATGAACATCAGAGAGAAGCAGCCTGTTGCCTAATTCAAAATCCTGCCATTGTCATGTCCATCCAAATAAATGTTTTTGAATGGTTTGTCACTTTGTCTTTAACATCTTTAAGTTAGTACAAGATACGTTGAAATACAAAATTTCTGTAAGAGGCCATTCTGTGAGATCTTTGGGTTTCAATGTGGAACTTCCTTGTTACTGCTTAGATGTAGAATACTGAATAAATGGACTATCTTGTTGTTTAAGAGAGGAAGGAGGGAATTGCCCTTCACTCAGATTTGGATCAAACGAGAATTAATTTGAAATGGCATGGGGATTACCATCTGAAGCAAACACATAATTCATCTTATTTAAAATGTACCCTGAAAAAACGATGGTCCTTGGGAAAACGCATACGTTTAGCAGAATTATAAACAAGAACCCCTGTGTACCTAGAAAGATTCTGGTTCCATGCAGCCCAGGGTCTCTTGAATTAATTCCCGCTTAACCCTCTTAAGGACACCAGTTCTCTTGTTTCACAGGCCAAAGGGGCCCAATGAGAGCGATGTGAAGTTTGTCTTTGTTGTTGAACAGTCCTTGAACATGTTGTAGTCCTTACGCCCCCATGTGGATGGCATATGCAACTAAACTGAACGGGATACAACAGGCGTGACCATTTCAGCACCATGGGCACTGGACAGCTCCATAATTACATTGCGCTGCACTGCCATGTTCGTAAAATGACGATTTTATTGATTGCTTAAGGTATCAACTCCCATAGGCCCTCCGTCGTCTCTTCGCTGTTATCTCTGCTTATAGTAAGTTTACTCATTTCAGTCGAATGGATTGCGCCCCATACGGTAGTAACTGACCCTGCATCTGCTCTATAGGCTTATTCCTTCTTGCCCGGCCCTTCTCTGCACCACTGGTTTGCTACAGTTTCGTGTCACAGCAACATCAGCAGTAGACATTTGGTGAGGCATATTTCAGACAGCGGCTGCATGGCTGGCCCGGCCATATTAGCAGAGGACATACCTTTTTATGATTGTCGCATTGCCGTTTGCATACTGATATTCTACCTGCTAATTTCTGTACCCTAGAGTGGATATCTATATTTAAATGTTATGGTTATAAATATGCTTATCTAAATCGGCTCGCGGCAAGGAGCATCCGTAGCGTGGCCGTAGGATAGACGGCGCGGGAGAAAGAAACTGCTGGCCGCGATAGAGTCAGTTTGTCTCCTTGCTTGGTTGTGAATGGACTGCGCTCCCTCACTGATTCTCTGCATTCACGTTGAGTCATTTTTGGAAGAAGATGGCGGACAGGGCTGAGATGTTTTCCCTCTCTACCTTCCATTCCCTCTCTCCTCCCGGTTGCAGGTAAGATGAAACACACCCTATACGAGCAAAAACGGGGGCCTGTAGCGTGTTATCTTCTCAGAAGAAACAACATAAAATTCGTGGTGCTACGGAGTAGCCAGCGTAAATTGTAATGAAATATTACCAATCAAATTTTGAAGGATCAGCAAACCAAACGTACCATCCTTAATGTCATATACGGGTTGTGCCTCTGAATCAACGCGCAGTGCTTAGCCTTGGGGATGCTGAACAGAGTAGTGTTTTTTTTTATCATTCACTCATTGTTTCTACATTAAAATAGAGTTCCCATGGAAATGTTTTATGGAGGACAATATATTGATTTTGTCTGCCATGTCGTTTCCCTGGCTGGTGCATTATCTTAGATCAAATTACCTCTAGGAAGTTGAGTGGGAGAGTAATAGGCCTACGCCCTTCTAAACAACCAAAAGCACGAGCAGAATGACAAAGATGCTTGATTAATGGATTTGAGCACAATTCATAGTTACAAGAAATTTAGACGGAGAGCAATTTCTTTAACCAAATGCAATTTTCTGCAGTCGAAATTAATGTGTTTAGATAGTGATGTATTGAAAAAATATGAGTGGTTTTATGGCAACCAATGATACAAGATCTATTTAAAATCCATCCTACATCTGACAGAAGACAGAAGAATTTTACCCAAAATATTGTGCCACTCAATGAAGTGGACTTGGGTCTAGTCCCGCCATCATTTATACAATAGATGGATCTAGCAATAATGTCAACTTAGAGCAATTGAGAAATTATTATGCGGTTGTCTAGCTATCCCTGTTGGTACTCTTCTAGTGAGAGTGTGGCACTCAAACGTTGATCCTTTTTGGTTTATCTGAATCCAGCACACTGTAGATCTTTCTTCTTCTGGAACTGCTTGGAAAAGGACCCGTTGATGCTCCTGTTCACCTTGTTGAACAATAGTATAAAAAAAAATCAACAGCACAAATAAATAAATAAAAGGGTGCAGCCTCACAAATACATAGCGTCATGCCCATAGGACTGATGTCCTACCAACTGCTGCTTCTCTCAATCTCATTATCCAAGCATGAGCCCAGCCCAGGCGGCTCCTTCCCCAGCCCAACTCCTCATTACGGGTAATGGTAACCAGTAACCACAGAGGGCCTCATATAAATAACGTTGAGAATGACCTTGACATCAAGGGCGGGGGGGGGTCACATGCTGACTAGCGAGATATATGGCCTACAGCATAGCCACAAACTGACAGCCGCAAAGAAGAACAGGCCAAAAAGGGGTGAGAAAACAGACTTTAAGGGTAAATGGAATATCAAGAGTGAAAGGATGGGTGGCTAAAGCCTTTTTTCCCTTGTCTCTCTTCTGCTTTGTTGTATATTCAGTTTTCCTGTCATAGTGTAAAATTTGGCACAGCTTGTTAGATAATGCAGAAAAAAGTGGCATTTCAAGACATTATACTCATATCACGTGCTATAATTGTAGTGTGTTTGTGATTTTTTTTATGAAACTGTACTAACTGACCCTGATAGAACCAAAACATTTGGAAAATATTGTTGCTTCATCTCTATTTGTTTTCCATGAGAACGTCTCGTATAGCAACATACAACATATGATTCAATATCTGAAACCTCTCTGAGAGATTAGGTTACCTGCATTTCATGGGTGGACCTAATCAATAGGTCATGCATCCATTAGTGACCTCGGTAGCCTGCTAAGCATAATACTCTTTAGTGAGCCTTTGTCATGTATCAAATAGGATCAGGACTCAAGCTGTGTTTTAGTGGGTTCTCTTGGACAAAATGGACCTGGACATAGGCCATAGTGAGACAAGCATTGGAGTTGTGGTTCTACTTTGTAAAGAGACTTCTTGAGTTTTATGTAGCTTCCACAAACCCTAATTTCAGACCGGTTATGACAAGCTTATGGCCAGATAGATTGGTTTGCCACAGGTTGGCATGGTTTTGCCTGGTAGCTTTTAAGGGGTTTATTAGTTAAATGAAACAGGTTGTTCACAGACTATTTCAGACCAAGGCCATCCATCTATTGGTTGTTAACACCATGATATGAAGATATTATAACCGCGTGTGTGTGTCTTTGTGTCTGTGTTTGTATTGCTGATATATGGATGAATCACAAGTATACAAGTTGTGAGTTTGCGCAGTAAGCTGTTTTACACTTAACCTTTAGAACCATCAAATGATCCTCCATGGCCAATGTAATTCCTCTAGCAGCATATGCTTTACACATGAACTTTAGAAAACACATTCTGTATTGACCCTAGTAGTGATTCAATGTCTAGATATTGTTTCAATACAATCCGGAAAAGTTCCTTCTGGATGGGAATAAATTGGTCTTACACATTGAACTCTTGTAGTAAATGTAAGAGCCTAAATCTTCATAGACTCTGAACGACTTCCTCGCATTGAGTGGACAGCCATCAGATTATATATTGTTAAAAACAGCCCATCTTGGAAAATCCCAGCATCAAATACGTAAGCGTTGAACAGTAATGGCGGGGCAGTCGGACACAGCCGTTTATTTAGTATATTCTGTTTATCTATCAATTGAGAACATCTCCGGATGAAACGTTTCAAATCTTATGTTTGTGTTTGTATAAGTGTACTTAATATTTGTGTAAGTTGTACTTCCTACGTTTATTATTTTATATATATTTTGTCTGCTGCTGTCTGTTGTCTGTTGTGTTGGTGAAAGGGGGTAGATGGCAATCTTTGACGACCAATTCTCTCTCTCTCTCTCTCTCTCTCTCTCTCTCTCTCTCTCTCTCTCTCTCTCTCTCTCTCTCTCTCTCTCTCTCTCTCTCTCTCTCTCCCCGTCACTTACCCCAACATACAACACACAAGCATATGCACAATCACACACCTCCTGCTTTGTCACTGAATGGCCATCTCAGTGTTAGGGACAAACATCACTAAAGAAATGTTTGGGAATCAATGGGATACATTTTTGTTTGATCCAGATGGTGATCCGTGTGATTTCTCATTTTCATGATTCTCTATTTGATACATGTCTCAGTCCACGTGATATTGGAAGCAATCATTTGTTGTCCAGCATTTTACGACATTCTGCGTGGACCTTGTGTACAGCAACAGGGAAATTGTCTGGTCAATACCATACCTTACGTCATCGAAGCACCATTATAGTCAACTCATTTTCAAGCGCATGTTGTTGTGTGTACATGCAGGATAACCGACAACAGGAGCGATTCACTCTTAATGACAACGAGGATCTCGAACACACCCTTCAGTGCCTCAGTCCTTTTTTCTTCCTTCTATCACCTTCCCACAGCCACCCTGTCAGTTTGTGAGGGCTCCGTTGGATTGTGTGTGTGAGCGGCGAGAGCCGCCGAGGAGCTGACAACATGGAGGCGTGACGGTGCGCGACTGCTCGAGGAGGCACAGTGGCTTTATAATGAGGAGAAAAACAAAATGTTTAGAGATTGTATTTGCAGGGAGGGGAGAGGTAGAGAGAGATAGAGAATGTTGGCGAGAGAGAGAGAGAGAGAGAGAGAGAGATGAGATAAGACTGAGGCAGATGGCTGTATTTTGACGATGGTGACTCACAGCTATGGCAACATTCAAGACTCAGCTATTAGATTAGAAAACAGCACAGACAGCATGGGATGAACTGTGTTGAACGCTAACACCGTATTGACTTTGATTTGTCCTACATTGAAAACATAACGTAATAAACAGCACAGTGGCTCTGCTCTCCGCCAATATAAGGCCTCAGCTTCCTCAAGGCACACACCATTTATGCAGGATCACATGCAGGTAAAGACTAAGTCACTGCGATGCTGGCTAAGCAGAGTGGGGGACACATTATGGCGTGACGCGCTCTGCTCCGTCACTTTGACTCCGGATTAGCTGTGAGACGGGAGGGGGACACATAATGTCATCACTGCTGCAGTGGCTGCGTGTCACTGTTCCTCTCAGGGGGCTTTTGCCTTTTCCCGTCCCTGTTGGACAAGAGGATGGACAGAGCAGGAAGAAAGTACGGCATTGTTGATTTCTCTTTAGGCAATGAGAAATGGAGCAAAAGAGGGGGGAAATAAAAAGGGACGAGGAAGACTTGATTACTGTAACGGATATTTCCTTGAATTTGCAGCTTGAGTGGAGTTTATTACTTTCACAGGCTTTTTTTTCTCCAGAACTTGCCATTTAGGGGAAACGTTGTGGTGTGACACACATTGTAGGGGAAGAGAGCTCCTGCACTTAGCAGATGAGCATATAAACAAAATGGAGTCTGTAAATGAGAAGCGTAGGGAAAGCATTGCACCAAGAGGGTGCTCATTAGAATAACAAAAGACATCCTGGAATGAACAGCTTGCTAGATCAAAGTCAACACAAACAATGTCATAATGCCGTGACAGAACTATAGGCAGGCAGACACACAATGTCTTAAAACATATTATCTTCACCTAAAACCTTCACCCTCTCTTGATCCAACAAGCCCGTCTTTTTTACTATGTGTTGGAGACTAGTGTGGAGATTATGTATTTTTCCATAGCAACGCTTTTAAACACACACACACACGCGTGCGCACACACGTGCGCACACACACACACACACACAACACTAACCAAACATACCCACACACACACACACACACACACACACACACACACACACACACACACACACACACACACACACACACACACACACACACACACACATTGTTCCCTGCAGACAGAATATGACGAGGGAGGATTTATTAATGAGTATTACCTCATTCCCCTGGTTAGCCATACACATCCAGTTCAGATCTGCTGTATTAGTTTTGCTGGGTACAGTATGTGAAATAGATCATGGCTGCTTTCGTGTAAGAATATTTATAAATAGATGTTAGAGTGTTTGTGTGTGGGTGTGTGTTCATGTGCCAATGGCTTGGTTTAGTTTGCCATCGTTGACCATGGACCCGCTCAGAGGCTTAAAGAGCATGACACTAATTCCATGGGTTGAAAATGTGTTGATCTGCTGAATCCCAAACATTTCACCAGGGAGCTGTTATCATAGTTAGATGAGCTGTATGACCCAGTATGCAGACACTAATAAACACAGGGGCCCACCCTTTTTCTGAAGTAATTATATTCCATGAGTGATTAGGAAATTCTCACACCGGCGTTCCGTCTCCAAAAGAACGAAACGTTACCAAAAACTCAAAACAACCAAAATGTTGAGATATATCCTTTGTTTAATAGTCACAGTAATAAACGTCTTCATATTTTATTCACTAGTTCCAAATTACCAACATCTCAGAATAAATCAAGCTGGCTTTGCAACAGGTTCCCACTACCACACTCATTCGAGGTGAAACCTCCGTCCACGTGCGTAGCCGACAGATGGTTTAGCAGGAGGAGGGACGGCGGGCCTGGAGGAGCACGGATCTCCCTTTGCTCTCTTCCCTTGCTACTCTGCGATCTTTGTGATTTAGGTGAAGCTGGAACAGAAACATTGTGACTGCGAGAATGGTCATGATTGGGCTGACGTGGCGTGCGGTCTGAACGGGTCGACGGTCAGGCGTGGTTGTGAACGTTGGTAGACGGGTTCCGGCAGACGAGCTTAGGCAAGCGTGGCGAAGCCCACTTGGTTGTTGGTGCGGTCGAAGACGGAGTAGTACTCCCTCAGGAAGACGTCTCCCAGGATCCACAGGGGCTGGCCGTTTTGAGAGGGCAGGTAAGTGGCACTGATGCCCACGGAACAGTACTGGTACCCATTCTCGTTGTCCTGTACGGGGCAAGAGATGTTAGAGAGGATGCAGCGTCCACATTCTAATGTACAAATGGAATAACGTTTGTATGCACATGCTTCAGACTCTTCGGACATGCTGCTGGTATGCGGTGATATACTCACCACAGTGATGTAGGCAGAGGGAGGCAGGGGGAAAGTGACGCCATTCATGACGAAGGTGAGAGTGGGCAAGTTGCTGATCTGGCCGCAGTCGACCATGTACTACAATAGGGAGAAAAAAAAACACCACACCATCAGAAAGGTCGCACCTATTAAAATGGCTGTCTTTTGACTTGGAATTGATTGGCTTGGATGGATTGGTTAGTTTGCATAATAAGGCTCTTATCAGCTGTTCCCTGTTTGGCATGCTGGTTTCCTTTGTTCTCCTGCCGTCTTTAACGCTGACGTGTTTTGTATGGGCTACTCTGTCTCAACGCTTTGGATGGTTAAAAAAAACGGGGTTGCAAACCTACCATGCCATTTTGGTTCTGCTGAGCGCCAATAGACTGCATCAGGGATCCCATGACTGACTGAGGGGCGGTCAGCATGGAGGTGCCGGTATCCACAATAGCCTGGCAACCCTGAGAACACCATCCCGTCGCCTGGCCGCTGATCTGGAAGCTACAGGCCAAAGCATAGCATAAAGGTCACATCCCTATAGCCATAATGGGCAGGTGTAAATATACCTTGGAATACAAATATGAGATAAATGTTCAGTTATGAATTCTTATCCAATTCATTGACACATACATCTGTACTTTAATGTAAAAGCTACACGTCAAGAGTCAATACAAGTTTTATGACCTTTTATTTTGGGCTCTGGTATTGTCATTATGGCATATAATAACAATACAAATACTAAACCAAAAATGAAAAAGAATGATTACCATTAAATAGACTACATGGTCCTGCCCTCCTATCCATGTTAATAGCTACCGAATGATATAAACAGCAAGAACATATAAGGAATAGGAGGCTAATATGACCTGGAGGACGGTCTATCTAGTGAAGGTCTTGAGATTTCAAAAAGGCCCTGTTCTTACCCCTGGATGCCGATCTGCCAGTAGGTCTCAGAGGTCACGGGGATCCAGTAGATTTGACCCTGGTACTTGCTGGTGTCAACTCCTCCAAAGGACAGCTCACTGCCCTGCTGGGCTCCGCTACACAACACAGGGAGTGTTTGTTATACGTTAGTTATGGGCCAACAGGACGCTCATGACAACGTAGGCCATTGTATGGTCAGTCAAATTTCTTTTTTTTTTCGTACCCAGTC
This sequence comes from Galaxias olidus, assembly GCA_026901105.3. Lineage (NCBI taxonomy): Eukaryota > Metazoa > Chordata > Actinopteri > Galaxiiformes > Galaxiidae > Galaxias > Galaxias olidus. Next base: position 75,989 of record JAPMUY010001641.1, on the reverse strand, counting down.
AGGTAGAAGGCAAACATGTTAGCCTGCAGGAGTCCCTGAGACATCATGGTGTCCACGACGGGCGTCTCTTGTCCGGCTGCGATGGAAGGGTAGGCCAGGCCCAGGATGCCATCAAACGGGGCCACCACAAAGTTCTGTCCTGGCTCGTTGGTGCTCAGGCCAATCTCCTGGTTGGTGATGACAATGCCACCGACCTATATGGGAGAAGTCCAGAATGAAGAAAAAGGTCAACCTTCAAAGTTACAGTTTAGTTATTAGTCTTCTCGGCGGGCCGATATAAGTATAAATTGTGGTGCAATGAAACATACATGTGGAGTGGTCAGTACCAGTATAAAAGATATACGGACGCCTCTTCATATGGGTTTATACCAAATGTAAGCACCTAAAAACTATAGGCTCTCATCTAAAGGGATAACCCAGTGGCACTCACGGTGACGGTGTCGTAGCCAAACACTCCGTTAAGGCTGCCAGCTCCATAGGGAAGGTAGAAGGACTGGCCATTGGCTGAGTAGGTGGAGGACTCCTGGGGGTTGAACTGGGTGTGCGTGGCTGGAAACGACACCAAAGAGTTTAGGACAAAACACATACTTCATGTCGTCTCAACCATTCGGTCACGCAATTCAAATATTTCACTTTCCACTGGATGTGGCATTCCCCAGCACAATGGAGACATGCTACAGCAGAGGCATGCAATCACTCTGTCAACATGTAACCGCCTCCTATTGTGTGCAGTGCGTTCCCTTCGCTAGTCAGTCACGTTGCTCTCGGTCTGAAGCTTTTGCGCGGTGGGGTTAACACCGTATTTCTACTGGTTAGCGGTCAGCACTCACTGCAAGCCTGAGTGCTGCAGAGGGTGGAGTCCACCCACAGGTTGGAAGAGCCGGTGTCAAAGAGCACCTGGAAGGACTGGGGGGGAGTGCCAATGCTGATGGCTCCGTAGTAGGTGGTCTGGGGAACAAAGCAGACGAGGCACATGGATAAACACAGAATAAACGATGCAAGCGCAATGAATGATCATGTCTAGGGAGCTGTGGTGCTGTTAGGCCCTAATGAAGGTGTGACAGCGGAGGCCGGGTCTTACGTCAGCGTAGTTGTTGATGTACATGGTGGCGCTGGTGCCGCTGAACTCGGTGGGCAGAGGCTGGTATTTCAGAGCTGGGTCCTGGTAGGGAATGTGCACACCTTTCTCCAGCAATGCTTTGCGCATGGACTTGCGCTTAACCAGAGGGACCCTGGGGAAATACAAAGACAATTGTTGTTAAAAGTGCACCGAAAAGCCTCAACATTTTACTTTACACTTGCAAGAAACGTTTTAGTTTTTTTATTTAAAAAAATGTCTTTATTTGTGGTAAATCAAAGGAATGAAGTGGAGATAAAAAAACAAGTTTCCTTACCTGACGATTCCCTCTGCCAGCACGGCGCAGACCAAAACAAGGATAAGACACTTCATGTTCCTGAGTGAACAGTCAAGACCTCTGGCTGTGGACACCTTAGCAAGGCTCAAGGTAGCCTTTATATGCACGCTACCAACCACATATTAACTTCTTATCAGAATATTCATATTAGATAAGTTCAGACAGGGTGCCCTTCAAACACTTTTTCCCTTACTCTACATTCTGCGTCCATTTTGTGTGAACAACCGTGTAGCAGTGCCAGCCCCCCTCTTTTGTGATAGCTAACAATTAGCTAACCAAACAAACTTTTTCCAATTCAAGTCAATGCAACTTAAATGATACCATAATTACAAACTTGGCTGGAACATGCAACGATGTGACAACTCAAAGAAGCAGCAAGTTTGTCATTGTGTATTTGTCCAAGCACTTTGCGATTTAGATTTTGTACCATCATAATAATATAACATTATTATTTTATAATAACACAGAAATGTTAGATAACCACTGTAGATGTTTCTGACCCATCCCTAACATATACACCCCCCGACAACAACAGTGCTGATTTATTGTTAAGTTGCACCATTTTAGAAATTTCAAATACGTTTTTTTTTTCTTTTTGGTTAAACTGCCAATGTTTTTTTCAAATAGTTTGTTATTGTAAAACAAACTCTACCGATAACTGCTAATCCGTTAAGATATCAGACACCAAACATTGTGATATCAGTCTAATGCGAATGTCAACGTGGTGCTGTATGTAACTTTCTGCGAATGGAACATTGGTGTATTTTATCTTGTGTCAACAGCTGAGCACTCATTTAAAACAACCTGTACTTTGTAGGCTTAGAACTAATCCACTTTATTTTACAGTGATACTGTTCACACAGTATTATGTTGCAGTGCTCGCTGTAATATTTGTGGTACTGAGTGGGACTGCTCAGAGGTAGCATAAAGCGGATTTAACCGTTGCGGAGCATGATATCCATACTGTAGTCGTAATGCAATTCAACCTGGCAAATTGATTCCGGACTACGAGAAAGACCAAGCCTTTTTTGGCTATGGATGCTACGCAGTGGATACAGCTTGGGCCCTTATACATCCTGTCTTCACTCTTCTCCTCCTCCTCCTCCTCCTCCTCCTCCTCTCTCTTCTGCCATCTCCCTTCTGATCACTATTGACACTGTCCAGGCTTTACTCTGGCTGCACTGCCGTAGCAGCATCAGGGGCTCCCTCCAACTGTGCCTTGACAGAGCCGGGATGGGGCTGAATTTGCATGACCATGTTGTTGTTGTTCCCCTCCTGACAGTATGGATGTGGGTCAACGGGGAGAGCGTGTGGACCTCCGCGCCTCCGCAGACTCCGGCACACATCCATACGGGGTGCAGTGTGTGCTGTCTCGTAGCTCAGTTGAAAAGCTGCAATGCAGCATTTCCCCTCGGAGCCTCGCGCGTTGAGAGACAAGGGCCGGAGAGGAAGGGGGAACGGGGAGCCCGCCGAAGCTAACGGAGCAAAGAAAGGGGGAAGATGTATAAACCAGTCGAGGAAACGCGGAGCGCCGCAGCTCATTTGGAAAAGCTGCTGCTGCACGCTGCCAACGCAGACGGTGGGGGCCGTCTGTACATGGTGGAACGGATGCTCCGCAGCAGTGAATGTCAGTAGCTCCCAGGAAGCTTCGAGGGACAATATCCTTCAAGGCAGTATAGTGTACAAGATATGTTAACTGGGATCTATGGAGAAATAAAGAGTGTGTGCTAGAAAACAAATGAGCTTAAATCAGACAGTCTTACAAAGACTTACAGTATCAAAGACCCAGATGTCTATACATTTTTGTGTGTGTTGGTCGTTAATCCTTCAGTTACTGTTCTTCAGAGTAAGATTCAGGCATCGTAGTTCGTCACCGCACCTGTCTGTATGTATGTGTGTGTGTGTGTGTGTGTGTGTGTGTGTGTGTGTGTGTGTGCTTTTGTGAATGCACACGACAACACAAAAGATTGCACCGTCAGCGCAGGCACAATCCTCCCCATGTCCTGGCCCCACCCTGACATGTCCTGCCTAAGGCAGTCCTAGAGCTGGGGTCCACTGTCACATACAGTGGCTCTTTGACAAGCAGGTGGTACACAAATTCCCTACACATCCACCCCCTGAAGTGGTGTTACCTCGAGCAGGAAGGCAGTGTGTGTGTGTGTGTGGCCTTGGCCCTGTTGCATGGGACTGACACCCAGCTGGACAGGCCATCGGTCAGCGCTGGATTCCCCTAGCGCCAGGGCACACTGTGTTGGCATGAGTCAGGGAGAATCTCCCCTCTGATGGGAGCGGAGCTGGCACCCCTGGGCAAACGTCCACTGTTGTGATGGGCTGTTGTTCTTTGTGTACCCAGGCCGTCCCACGATATCAGTCTGGAGGAGTTTGACGACGAGGACCTCTCCGAAATTACAGACGACTGTGGCATTGGACTGAACTACGACTCGGACCCCTACGAGAAGGTGAGACAATGAGTTTGCTCTTCTTCTTTTTTTCTCTCCATTTTTCCATCCTCACGATGATCTCACTCTCTCTCTCTCTCTCTCTCTCTCTCTCTCTCTCTCTCTCTCTCTATCTCTCTCTCTCTCTCTCTCTCTATGACAAAAATAAGCACACAAATATACACGTGCACACATGACCTGAGTTGATCATAAGCACTGTTGGTAATGTCTCTCTTGGTCCATTTGTTATGACAGTGTTTTCCACGTTGCACTTAGATCCGAGAGGGCGCAGTGTGTCGGTCAGCTTGACATTTCTTGGGCACTTCGATGGGTAAATGGTTGCTGCGATAGCGGCCTGGACGTGGGCGAAGGCGGCGGAACACCGGGGGCGGATTAGAGTAAGAAAAAGAGGGAATGAGAGAAAGAGGCAAAATTAACAAGAAAGAATGAGAGCAAAAGAGGGCAGGAAGGACATTGCATTGCAGGTGCAGGAACATTGCAGGTGGAACGGCAGATTTGAACAGCGGTCATGCCTTTATATGCCAATAAGGCAGAGGAAACAGTAAGAAACTACAAACATGAGAAAATGGTGAACAACAAGGGAATTAAGAATAGAGGGTGGTCCAGTTACGTTAGGGTCTGTTAACGCAGGCGGCGGTTATTTCCTCCTGGACCGTTCACATTAGTAGCCGGGGGCTCTAAACTCTGTCCTGCACACAATGCAAGGTGTGTATTTAAGATTGAGAGGCCATAGGGGAGCCGTCAGCTGGTCTATCTGCAGGACCTATAGGGTTCTACAATATTCTTTTGCATGGAATCAGACATAATGGGACAGGCATAGTCAAAACCGTTTACTGTCCTCTGGAATTTAAAGATATGAAATCCCATATTTTCTTCAAACCAATGGATGTGCATGAAAATGTACAGGCTTACAGCGTTATTGCCAACAGGGAACCCTGCAGTTAAGTGTGCATCTGAAATTACAGATATCTAATATTTCGTCCTCCGTTTCTCACTCTGTTTGTCCACACATTCATTAGCTATACCGCTTATCCTATGTAGGGTCGCGGGGGGGCTGGAGCCTATCTAGTTTATCTCTCTTTCAGTTCAATTTCAAATGCTTTATTAGCCTGAAATACTGTGCATGTATTATTGGCAGAGCATCCATCAAAGGTCAGAGAACAAATTCAAATTCAGTTATACAATGTAAAATAGTAATTACCACATCCCTCATTGCCTCCCTGTCCGTCTCTCACACCTCTGTCCCTAACTCTCTCTCTCTCTCTCTCTCTCTCTCTCTCTCTCTCTCTCTCTCTCTCTCTCTCTCTCTCTCTCTCTCTCTCTCTCTCTCTCTCTCTCTCTCTCTCTCTCTCTCTCTTTCTTTAATCACCCCCCCTCCCACTGCTCTCTCTGTCTCCCTCCTGTGGGATGTAAATGTTTTATGGTTGTGGCTGGAAGCCACGGCTGCAGCAGAGGGTGGGTGACCCAGTGCAGTTTGCTGCTATGCAGAGATGGCCTTTTTCATTCCTCCTTTCCAGTATCTCCTCCACCTTGTCTCTCCCTCCCTGCCTCCCTCCCTCCCGTTTCCTTTTTAAAACCCTCCTTGCCATGCAGACGCTCTCCTGAGAAAGAGAGAGCTCACATTTCCGTCTCTGCCTCCCCTATATTCCAATCCCCTCACAACCATCTCTCTCTCTCTCTCTCTCTCTCTCTCTCTCTCTCTCTCTCTCTCTCTCTCTATCCCTCTCTCTCTCTCTCTCTCTCTCTCCCTCCCTGTCTCTCTCTCCCTCTTATCTGCATGGGCGACTGTGAGCTGGGGAAAAGGCGAGCAGCAAGGCTTGGTTTTCAAGCACAAAACCCATGATACAAATCCGGCTTGGATATTTCTGCGTCTGGTTTGTTAATCCACCAACGGAAGACACCAACTTCACATTCTCTTCAATGAAAAAGCTACTGTACATGATATGATCTGCCTTAAGGCCATCTGACCACAGAGAATATAAAGATTCATATAAATATGTTTGTTCCTATTCTTTGTGCGCACATGGCAATTAGCACACACACACAAACACACACCCAAACACATGCAGTATGTATGTATATTTATAAACAGAAAATTTAGCAGTTCGTTCCAGTTGAACAATTTTAAATAAGTATTGGAGGATATGGATGTTGAAGCGTTATTTTTTGGGTTGAAATTATATAAAAAATGAATTTTTATTATTGGCTTAATCTTATTTTCTTAATGTTTGTTAAGTTGTTTAAATGTATACATGGTCTGCCTTCAAACACATGGGCACTGCTGGAAAAGACAATCAGTAGGTTATCCCTGTCTAAATAAAAAAATTATAATCGTCAAAAGGATATGTTGGAGTACAGCGTAGGCTCTGCCTGTACCGTTACATCACAACCCATGTCTCCACGATCTCAGAGATAGTAATCCTATTGACATAGAACGGGCACACTGGATTAAAAAGCCTGTGTGCTCTGTGTTACTGTGTGCACATTTTATTTACTGTGTAATTGCTTGTGCACAAGAAATATTGTATGTGTGTCTGTGTGTGTTTGCGTATGCGTTTTAGTGTATAGCACGCCTTTTCGTCAGGTCATCACTAGCAGCTTTCCCTCTCACGTGGTGAACCGCAGGGAGTTGTTCTCTGTGTTCGTACGATAACGCAATGTGCCAAAATGAGACAGGGGCTTTGGGTCCTTGTGTCAGCAGGATTTAGGCATATCGGACAGCGTGCGTTTGATGTTTGGCCGCAACAGCCAATCAAAACGGTAGGATTATCCTCCCGTCCAATCCCCCATCACAGATGAATCCCCATTTGTTATGGCGTCCGGGTCATAATCTGCAGAACCCTTTAATAATTGGGATTGAACCTATTTGACAAACGCATGCATAGTCACACACACACGCGCGCGCACGCGCGCACATGCACGCGCACGCACACACACACACACACACACACACACACACACACACACACACACACACACACACACACGTACACACACACACACACACACACACACACACACACACACAAGCACACACCCATGTACCCGGATCACAGGAAAGGCAATTAGAGATCAGTTTTCAGATGTTATTATCACAGGCTTTGTTCCTATGTCTTAATGAGATTTAAAAGCTGACAAAATGTCACTATGGCAAAGCACCACCACAGCAGCTGCGGCTCCCTATTGGTGCAGTGTCTCACGTAATTGGAACTGCTTATGGTTATCGATGATAAAAGCGTACGTGGGTGTTTCCACGCGTGTGAGCATAGCCAACGCTGTCCACACATGAGCACACCGCCTATTCCCATGGTTACGTTTTCCCTTTTCTCTCTCTCTCACCTCTCCTTCTTATTTCTGCCTCCCTTCAGGCGTCGGCAATTGCGTTATCTCTGGTCCCCTCCTCTCCCCTCACTTTCTCCCCAGCGCTGATTGGAGGCCCCTTCCACATGTATTATTCAGGGTGCCACAGGCGGAGCGGCGGGAGACGGATGCCGCCCGTGTCCCAGCTGTGGCAGCGGCGGCAGCCCGCAGCGGAACGCCGGAGATTTACAGAGACGGTGACGTCACTGATAGACGGAGGCCATTACCCCGACCATCCATCTCACGGTGCCTCACTATGCAGAGTGAGGTAATCCACGACGGAGCGTTTCGCCAGCGTGGGCGACGTCTACTGTGAGGCTGGGAGGGGAGTTCGGAAATGGTTGAAAACAGCACGAGAGGCAAAAAAAAAAAAAAAGTCCCCTAAAGGCTGCATCCACAAAACCAATGGAACATAGCCCAATAAAACGACATCTTTGAACATGCACCAGTGAGTTAGCATGCGTAGCCTGTTGTCGTACTAGGTCAAACAGAGGCACGCTCCATGGGGCAGCCTCTACAACAGTGGAATAATACCAAATCCTTTCAGGAACTGTGCGATAGAGGGCCCTACTCTCACGTCACAGTGTAACATCCCTAGTCAAGTCATTTTGTCTGTCACAGTAGCGAGAAGGTGTTGCACTGGTCTCTGTGAGGCGATGAACAAGCCATGCCACCTCTTTTCCCCGGCTCTTTTCCTTGTCCCATTGTCGCTGTCCAATTCCCTCTCAGCGGTGCAGTGCTCCTCCCCCTTGTAGCTCTCCAGCAGTGGTGTCTTTCACGCCGCGCTGCACTCCGCCCTCCGGTCGACGTGTTTTCTCCGTCTCTCCCCGCCGTCTCTCCATCTCTCCCCTCTGTCTCTCCATCTCTCCCCGCCGTCTCTCCATCTCTCCCCGCTGTCTCTCCATCTCTCCCCTCTGTCTCTCCGTCTCTCCCCGCCGTCTCTCCATCTCTCCCCGCTGTCTCTCCATCTCTCCCCTCTGTCTCTCCATCTCTCCCCGCTGTCTCTCCATCTCTCCCCTCTGTCTCTCCATCTCTCCCCGCCGTCTCTCCATCTCTCCCCTCTGTCTCTCCATCTCTCCCCTCTCTCTCTCCATCTCTCCCCGCCGTCTCTCTATCTCTCCCCTCTGTCTCTCTATCTCTCCCCGCTGTCCCTCCATCTCTCTCAGCTGTCTCTCCATCTCTCCTCGCCGTCTCTCCATCTCTCCCCTCTGTCTCTCCATCTCTCCCCGCTGTCTCTCCATCTCTCCCCTCTGTCTCTCCATCTCTCCCCGCTGTCTCTCCATCTCTCCCCGCTGTCTCTCCATCTCTCCCTGCTGTCTCTCCATCTCTCTCAGCTGTCTCTCCATCTCTCCCCTCTCTCTCTCCATCTCTCCCCGCCGTCTCTCTATCTCTCCCCTCTGTCTCTCTATCTCTAGCCGCTGTCCCTCCATCTCTCTCAGCTGTCTCTCCATCTCTCCCCTCTCTCTCTCCATCTCTCCCCTGTCTCTCCATCTCTCTCAGCTGTCTCTCCATCTCTCCCCGCTGTCTCTCCATCTCTCCCCGCTGTCTCTCCATCTCTCCCCGCCGTCTCTCCATCTCTCCCCGCTGTCTCTCCATCTCTCCCCTCTGTCTCTCCATCTCTCCCCGCTGTCTCTCCATCTCTCCCCTCTGTCTCTCCATCTCTCCCCGCTGTCTCTCCATCTCTCCCTGCTGTCTCTCCATCTCTCCCCGCTGTCTCTCCATCTCTCCCCGCTGTCTCTCCATCTCTCTCAGCTGTCTCTCCATCTCTCCCCGCTGTCTCTCCATCTCTCCCTGCTGTCTCTCCATCTCTCTCAGCTGTCTCTCCATCTCTCCCCTCTCTCTCTCCATCTCTCCCCGCCGTCTCTCTATCTCTCCCCTCTGTCTCTCTATCTCTAGCCGCTGTCCCTCCATCTCTCTCAGCTGTCTCTCCATCTCTCCTCGCCGTCTCTCCATCTCTCCTCGCCGTCTCTCCATCTCTCTCAGCCGTTTCTCCATCTCTCTCAGGCGTTTCTCCATCCCTCCTCGCTGTCTCTCCATCTCTCTCAGCTGTCCGGTGCTCGTTCAGGCTGACCCCGTGTGTTCTCCCAGACCCATATAGCATGCCAGCAGTCCGTTGCTTGTTCAGCCTGCCCTCGCGTGTTCTCCCGGACCCATGCTGCACGCCAGGACCCCCCCCCCCCCCCCCCCCATCCCCCAATTGTTCCACGGAGTCAGCCGCAGCGTTGGCCCTTTAGCTGAGGAAGCCTCCAGTGCGTTCAGCAGTGATCAAAAAGGCTACTTCTGCTGCCTCAGAGCATCTCAAAGACCAGCCGGGCTAGTTGTCAAGGACGACACAAACGGTTCGATGCGGTCGGTGGCACCGTGAAGGCTACTGGAGTTGTTTGTGGAACTCTGTAGAAGCGTTTTTACATATTCCATATGTGATTGTCTTGGCGTGTCTGTTCCCCTCCCGCACTCAGTTGATTCTACAACCCTCCGTACACGTTGGCGTTACCACGGTGACAACAAAACAAAAAACGAATTACATTCCCATCGACAGCGGTATTGCTCGCGCCCCCCCGTCCCCCGTCCCCCGTCCCCGGGAGGTGAGACAGCGACCCGACTCACTCACCATACCGGCCCAGTCAGCAGAGGGGTTGTGCCAGCCTAAGGCCCTGTCGGGGAAGGGAGGGGGACGGTGACGGTCACAGGGGGAGGACGCGGTGGACTCGGCGTCCTTGGGAACCTGAGGCCGTGGAGATCGATCCCTGCTGAGAGACATATTTAGAGCCGCTAAACTCTCTCTACTTGGCTGAATGGCCGAGTGACTAGCTGGCCGGCTGTCATCGAGGGGGGAGAGGTTTCCTCTCCTGAGAGATCAGTCTTCCCTGTCGCGGGCCTATCAACCGGCGCCATCGTGTTTGTGCTCGTGGATCGTTACAGGTTGAAGGGAAAAAAGGACGGAGAAATGTGACCGACGCGGGCGTACAGCCCAGGATGATGTGTATCCGTTTCAAAAGGCACTCATCCGTTGCTATGCAACATGATTGATATGAATCGATAGTAGAGCGGCAAACCTCGCGGGAGGGGGGAAAGAAAAAATGACACTTTAATGTGGTTGACTGCCATGTGTCGGTAGATGGAGTGTCGATTTCTGCTCCCGTGGTGTTCGCCCGCTTTCTCAGGCATCAGCAGTACTCTGGCAAGCGGATGAGAGGCCGAGCTCCCATGCCCTTCATTAAAAAGGCAGCTTCTGAGAGGAAGAAACTGCTTCGCTTGTCAAATGTAAAGCGTATGGAGAACGTATCCCATGCCGTAGCTTTACCTGTCAAATCCAAAACTGGACTGAGGCCGGGCTGCTGTTGGCCCTTGCGGCTTGTTCGGAGCTGACTGTAAAATAACAACTGGAATGATAGCTGTGGAGAGAGTGCATCTCTATTTTCAGCCATCACTGTCTGGCCTGTTGGAAATGGTTTGGAATGAGTGGGTTTTGCTAAGACACAAGCCAGACCGTTGTTTGTGATGTGTGCACGGTTAGCCGACACTGCTGCACAGTGTGGACAGGGGGGTGTTTTATCCTTGTGGTGGGGGGAGGAAAGGGAGAAGCTGTTACTCAATACTAAGTGCTTTTAGGCCAGCTCTACATTGATTCTGTGCCTGACACACACACACACACACACACACACACACACACACACACACACACACACACACACACAAAGCACACACGATCTCAAAGGTGTGGCTAGATAATTTGACATAGTAACATCATCGTGCCACTTTCCAGTAAACTAACTGAGGCCTATGAGCCTTCATTGATCTTGTTATGCTTCCTCTGCTTTTCTTGTGCATACACAAATGCAGACACACACACATGCACACACAGACACACACACACACACACACACACACACACACTCATTCTCTGATCTCTTGCCCTCGTTTCTCGATGTTCATCTTTTTTCCCTCCGCTCTGGACAATAGAGACTCTTATTCATTCAGACTACTCCACCTCCTGCCATTGTACACGTCTCCCTTCTCTGTCGCTTTATTGCGTCTTTAATGCATGTTTCTACTACTCCTTGCTCTTACCATGGGGCGATAACACAGCCAAAGTCTTTACGTTTAGCAGCAGAATATATAGGCCACGTTACCGCAGTGCCTTGACGGGCGTACACATTCTGTGGTGATTGTGTGTGCAGGACGCCGTGTGGGAAAGAAGGTGGTGGATGTCCCTTAAATTGCTCACTCACTCTGTGGTGCGTTTTTGTCCTTTCACACAGGTTGCTCAAGGTTAACAACTTAGAAAAGGGCATAAAAAAGTGAGGCCTGAGCTGCTCCTTTGCTGTCAAAGTGAAAGGCGCTACAGAAGCCACGGACTATATCTGGCCTCCGCATTTGTGCTGAGAGCAGGCGAAAAACGGAGAGCATCCCTCAGTCGTCTTGCTTTACCTTGCACTAATGCATCTCCCCCTCCCTCTCCCTATCTCTCTCTCTCTCTCTCTCCACCCCCCTTTCTCTCTGTTTCTATCTCTGTCCCACCAGGACTGTCTGATCCTGGAGAAAAACGAGATGCACCACCCCATCTGCTCTTTCCAGGACGACTTCCAAGAGTTTGAGATGATCGACGACGACGACGAGGAGGAGGACGAAGAGGAGGAGGAGGAGGACGAGGAGGTGGACCCCGACGCCCCTCCCTCCCCCTCCGCGTCGCCTCCTCTCTCCCCCAGCCTGGGCACGCTGAAGAGCCGGCCCACCACCCTCAACCTCACCACTGCTGTCTCGCAGGTCAGTGGCCCCGGGGCCAAACACCTCAACACAAAACACACATGTTATTCCCCACGGCAGCCTGTTACATCTCCGACCCTGTTACCCTGTTCAGGATTCACTGAACAACAACAGCAGCCTGTCGCCAAAGAAGGGGAGCTGGCAAGACTCTCTGCGCAACCCCACTTCACAGGGTCAGTCCTCCCATGGAGATCCATGGGATTGTTTGATGAAAGCGGGTGTTGTGGTGCGGTGCAGCCGCGCGAATGCATTTGAATGTGACGGGGCTTTGGTTCTCCCTCAGGCCGCCTTTCTCCAACCCACACGTGTCTCGAGGACGGTAGCCATGTGACAGGCCAGTGCCCAGCGGCTCCAGTCACCCAGGCCCCGGGGCCCAAGACCAAAGGTACTCCCCCCACACAGGCAGGGGAGGGCGGGCGCCCCCAATCCCCCCGCAGGCCCCTCCTGTGCGACGTGGAGGGCAACAGACGGGAGAGGCCGGAATACGGTAACAAAATGGCCGACCCTCAGAGGGCGTTCAGAGGTCATCCCACGTTGAGTGTTGTGGCGTGTTTGTGAAGTGCTGTGACGTGACGTTGAGTTTAGTCATTAGGGCTCTGGCAGCCTCCCTGAATCTGTGAGATATACGAGTGCAGCGCCATACTCTTGTATGGAAAAGATAAAAGCAATTAGCTTGTCCGAATTAGCAAAGAATTCGTTTTGGGACTTTGTAGAGTTTTTTTTTTTGCTGTGGTCTCCGTAACTCACAGATACTTCTGTTCACCTCATCTTGCCTCTTGCTGACTGTGAACTCAAGCGAGCTCTCATTTCTAAAGGGGCGTTAATCTTTTGACTTCTCTTTTCCTTCCTCCCGACTTCATTCATTTTCACTCCCCCTTTTTCACCCTGTCCCTTCAACCATTTAATCCTTCGCGCCCCTCGTTCCCGTCTCACAGGTTCCTTTGGTCAGCATAAGACCCACCACTGCCCCGGTGAGGTCCCCGATCCGGTGGCCGACCCCCATGTAAAGACCTCGAGAGTGCCCTCCATGGATGACCACTCCCAGTGCTCCGACACCGAGGTGGACCACGACCTCAACAGCGACCACAACCACAAGCACTCCTGTCCCTCCTCCCGGCGCGCCAACGACACGTACACAGTCACCTCCGAGTCGGGCCTGGACCCCGAGCTGGAGAACGACCTGGACCCGGACGGAACCAGCCGCTGCCTGTCCTCCACGGCGCCCATCGGGGGCAACGACGGCGCCGACACGCCCCTGTCCGAGGAGGAGCTGGAGAAGGACTTCGAGGTGGAGTTCATGTGCAAGGAGACCTACGACTTGGTGTGCAAGGAGAACCAGGGCCTGGCCTACGTGGAGTTCCCCTGCATCGAGCCCGGCGGGCCCGCCGCCTTCACCAACCGCTCCGACCAGCCTCCCACCGCCAACGAAGCGGCCTCCAGCGACTCCACCTCGCCGTCCTCCGACCCCGGGATAGCCGACATGAATGCCAAGCGCTGCTACGCCACGTCGGACCAGGACCAGGACCTGAGCTCCCCGGGCTCCGACTCGGACATCGAGGGCGAGCTGGAGGCCGCGTTCGCCTGCGGCGGCCCGCTGGTGTCCAACATGATCTCCTCCATCTCCGAGACGGAGCTGGACCTGACCAGCGACGACAGCAGCAGCGGCCGCTCTTCCCACCTCACCAACTCCATCGAGGAGGCCAGCTCGCCCACCTCCGACCAGGAGCTGGACCCGGACACGGAGCTGGAGCAGGACAGCGGCATTGTGGGCCTGAAGGCCTCCCTGCTCCTGGGCCAGCCGGATCCCATCAAAGCCGGCTCCCCGCTGCCCTCTCCGTCCCCCTTGCCCTCCCCCACCATGGCCACCCCCTCCACGGCCGACTCCCCCATCCTGGCCCCGGAGCCCTACGACGATGGCCTGGCCCTGATGGGCCTCCAGAGCGTGGACGACGAGCTGCCCTACGAGCACCAGGCCGACCCGGACGAGACGCTGCCCCCGGCCCAGCGCTGCGACGACCGCCTCACCCGGCAGATGCTGCTGCGGATCGAGCCGGACCACAGCATGGAGAGCTTCAAGAGGTCCTTCTACCTCCCCGTGGGGCCTCGGCTCATGCCGGCGGCCGACGACTACGACGGCAACAGCGAGGGGGAGTCCGAGTCGGAGAGCGAGGACGAGCTGAGCGAGAACTCCGACTCCCCGTGGCTCCTCAGCAACCTGGTCAACAAGATGATCTCCGAGGGGTCCTACCCCATCAGCTGCCCCGAAGACTGCTTCAAGAGGAAAGTGTCCATGTCCGACACCATCTCCCCCTCCTCAGACATCGAGGGCGACGGATTCACCGACGCCGCGGCAGAGGAAGGGAAGAACAGGGCGATGGACGGATCCGAGGGGGAGGACAAGGAGGGTGAGTGCCTACGAAGGGCGAGGCAGGAGGGAGAGAAGAGAGAGCAAAGCGCGGAGCGCCCTAAAGGAGACACCGGGAAGAACGGCGAGCGGTTCGGCCCCTGCCTGTACATGAGCAAGGCCACGTCGGACACCATCAGTCCGGTGATTGTGGAACGCTACATCCTCAATGGAATGGCACCCCCGGACCGCACCCCCACACCCAGCCCCGAGAGGGAGCTCCCCGCTAAGCCCTCCAAAAACGCCCGGAGGCTGGAGGACGAGGAGGCCGCGGAGCCCGACAACGACCGCATGATGCTGGCGGGCCGGAAGGAGCTGGAGTCGCCCAGCCTGACGGAGAGTGTGGCCAGCGACAAGGACGAGGGCCGGGAGACGGAGGGCAAGCCAGTGGGCCGCTCGGCCGCCTCCCTGGAGCGCATCACGGAGGTGAAGCACAGCCTGACGCTGGACATCCCCACGGCCCAGACCAACCGCTGCTTCAGCCTCACCTACTCCACCGACAACGAGGAGGACGAGGAGGACGAGGAGGACACCTCGCCCTACCTGGAGGACCTGGAGGAGGAGCAGCGCTCGTCCTACGGCGGCAGCGACCCGTACCTGGACAGCTCCCCGCCCATCGACGAGAGCGTGCGGGAGCACCCCCTGTGCGAGCGGGACCTGCCGCTGCAGACGCTGAGGCAGCGGGCGGACGATGACGGGCTGGCCTACGACTCCATGAAGTACACGCTGGTGGTGGACGAGAACACCACGCTGGAGCTGGTCAGCCTCAGGAGGTACGTATGAGGACAGTGAATAATCAGCATGTATTCCTTAAGGAACAGTTACGTTTTGTAGTAAATGGGAGTATTAAAAACAAGCTGTACTCAGAGGCGCAAAACTTTATGAAACACCGAATTCAAAGAGGCCTCTCACTGATTGTCCGCCAGTCAGTAGAGTTTGGTAGCTGGTAAACTGGTTCTGGTGTGTGTGTGTGTGTGTGTGTGTGTGTGTGTGTGTGTGTGTGTGTGTGTGTTTGTGTGTGTGTGTGTGTTCCCAGGTGCACCTCGGTGCTGAGCGACGACAGCGAGCTGTCCACGCTGTGCGACGACGAGCCCCTGGGGACGGGAGAGGAGGAGTACGGGCGTGACGACGTCGGGGAGCGGCCGGAGCTCCTCAGCTCCTCCGAGGACTCCTCCCCCGAAGCGGACATGCCCTTCTCCAAGAAGTTCCTCAACGTGTTCGTCAACGGCACCTCCCGCTCCTCCAGTGAGTCATCCGCCATGACACATGCCGGGGCTCTTTACTGGCAACCAGTGTCACGCCGGGGGATAATGGCACAAGGCGGTTCCCACAATGGGCTTCACGTCAGGGTAGAGCGGGGCGCTTCAGATGCGCGTGGAAGTCGGCGTTATCACGGCCAGTGACTTTAGTGTTGGGGTGCTCCGAGGAAAAGAACAGTGCTGATTGCGAAGATATTATCGGCTTGATGAGCCAGCCCACTGGATGTGGTATACGGTGCAAATATAATTAAGTCATAAATCCCACAATGGTTCACATCACTAATGAATGATGACTTGCATAGTTATGGGATTATTAAAAAGATACAAGCAATAACTTGATTTATGTTGCGGACCCAAGTAGTGCTTGCTCGACTTTCTAACTATGCGGTTTTACCACTGGATCAGACAAAATGAGAAATGAAATACCACACTATTTTGCAGTCAGATATAATTTCTTAATAGATGGTGGGTATAGATATAAACCACAGAATGTTAAAACTTTAAGATATTGCTATAGTCACTGTGTTATTTGTTACACTCTTTCAGATACCAAAGCTAAATCACGTGAAAATGGTACTCAAGACCCAAACCCCAAATAAAAACATACCAATAACATAAGGATAAGCTGAGGCTCAGCTGTTGTTGTCGCTGTGGGTGAACTCACACCTTGTGTTTTGGTTACCCGTTCAGGTACGGAGTCCTTTGGGATTTTCTCCTGTACAATCAATGGAGAGGAGAGGGACCAGACGCACAGGGCTGTCTACAGGTAAGACATGATGGCTTTAACAGGAACCTAAACAGATGATGTTATATGACACGACAGCATAGTACAGTTATACAGCTAAAGGGAGGGGTGAAACAGATAGAATAGTATAGGGATGGCAAACCTTGATATTTAAAATATATTGGTATGTCTTTAGCAAAATAGACATTTTGAAACTATCTCGTCTTGGCTTAAGGTGCTGTGGCGTTGAACGGCAGCATTTTGCCAACAATGTGAGGGAGGGAGGCAGGTGTCTTGGCGACAGCTGTGCCCCGTATGATTTCACAGGGCACCCAACAATTATCACACCAGTCACCACCTGTGTCTCGGTCGCGCGTTTGTGTGTGTGTGTGTGTGTGTGTGTGTGTGCGTTTGTCTATGCACATAATGACTAAATTGGAATACGATTAGAGGTGGCATACTTCACATGGTCCAGTAGAAATCTAGTTTATGCCTCAGGCCCCCCTTACCTGCTCTCGCCCACATTTCAAGCTTTGTTTTCTTTCTCTGTATTCCTCCCCCAGTAACCCGATCACTCAAACGTCAATTACTGTCCCTTGTCTCCCCTCTGCGCCCCCCTCCTTTCCTGCCCTCCTCCGCTCTCACCGAGTGTGCGTGGGCTGTGTGCCCTGCTGTGGCCTCTCCTTTGGGAGCCACCTGAAACCCCGGCAGATGCTCCCTTCCCTGTAAAATCAACGCCACACACTCAGACGGTGCCTGGAGCGCCGATAAACCAGAGGAAGATGAAGATCCATGTGGTCTTAGGTTACAATTTTTTTTAAAATTTTTTTTTACAGAAGAGTTTCTGTCTTTGCCTCCCCCTGCAGGTTCATTCCCAGACACGCAGACGAGCTGGAGCTGGACGTGGATGACCCTCTGTTTGTGGAGGAAGAGGAGGACGACTACTGGTACCGAGGCTACAACATGCGCACGGGAGAGAGGGGCATCTTCCCGGCCTTCTACGCCCATGAGGTCATAGGGCCTGCCAAGGAGCTGCTGGGAGGTAAGAGTGCAAAACGTCTGTAGCCAAACACAGCCAGCATTTCAGGGCCCATTTAGTTATGCTCTCTTATGCTTGATACTTAGAACTTTGTACATAGAACCAATAGGATGAATGTGATTGGGATATGGCTAACTACAGCAGGAATGCAATCGGTGCACATGTCACAGCCTTAGTCTGCCCCGCACATTTCCGTAGGAGTGAAGAGGAACCCGGCATGGTTGGAGAGTTACACTGTTCAGTTCCTGGGCTCCGTCGAGGTGCCCCATCACCAGGGCAACGGCATCCTCTGTGCTGCCATGCAGAAGGTAAATGGAAAACAGACAGCTGGAGAGGGAAGGGTTTGAGAAGGAGCCAACAAAATCCCCAAACTTGACTGGAGTGGTTCAGTAAGTGCTCAGGGGAGGTCGAGAACGACTGGTAACAGCAAACATGATTCTCACATGAACACAGAAATATGAAAAAAAAACAAAAAAAACATTCTTATTTCGTGACCAAAACACCTCCAAAAACAAATAGTTTTGGTAGTGGCTAGATAATGTCTATTCCTGAAAGGGAGAGCTTGAGCTGTATAAAAGGACACGAATCCATTTTGATGTGTAACGTCACCTCTCGCTGTCTCTCAGATCGCCATGGCGAGGAAGCGGACGGTGCACGTGCGACCCCCGTCCCTTTGCGAGCTGGAGGTCAGCATGCAGGGAGTGAAACTGGTCATGAGCCTGGAGGACGAGTTCGACACGCTGGACGAGGTGAGTAGGGAGTGGGGAGCGTTTTGGGCTGGAAGAACAGCCGGAGCGCAGCGTTGACACAGCGCAGTTCACGAGCGCAAGTCAAATCAAATGTATTTTTGTGCAGCACTTTTCCTACAGAAAAGCAATTCAATGTGCTTTACACCAGTGGTTGGACATGAAGGTGTGATAACGCGTACACATTAATCTCTCTCGCCCCTTCTTCTACAATCCTCTGCTATCTCTAGTATGACAGGTGCAGCCACTCCTTCCAGATGAAGAACATCTCTTTCTGTGGGTGCCATCCCAAGAACAATTGGTGAGTAGTTTGAAGGGAGGATGCTCTTTGGATACCCTCTCTCTATGGTGTGATACTGTTCATATAGTTCCTGACTGACTTGTCAATCTCTCTGCCCCTCTAGCTACTTTGGCTTCATCACCAAGCACCCCATGCTGAACCGGTTTGCGTGTCACGTGTTTGTGTCCCAGGAGTCGATGCGGCGCGTGGCTGAGAGTGTTGGGTGAGTCGGCAGAGTGCAGCAAGACTATTACCAGCTCTATTAGGGCCCATTTGACCTACTAATGTCTGCAGGGGAGGGCTATAAAAAAACAAGTCATACGTTCACAGAGATAGTCGTCTGTTCTTGAACATAAAGGTAGAAGTGCTGGAGCTGTGCATTTGTGTGTGTGTGTGTGTGTGTGGGGGGGGGGGGGTGTCTCAAGAGTTGGATGGTAACTGTAGCCTTCATTTCTTTTAATTTTGGTCTGAATCAAGGAAATTGCATTTTCATTATTAAATCTGGTGGTGATGGTTCACCTTTTGTAGGCTGGTCAGACGCAGAAAAGATTCAGCTTATGCTCCATATTTCTCCATATTTTCTCACACAAATTCTATACAGACATTGTAATGATGCGGTAAATTTAAAATTTGACATTTTTATTTTTATGCCTGCTATTCCATTTGCCATTTGCAATGCTATTTCTAAAACCTTTCTGTGAATGCTGCATTATCAGTCGTTCTTATGCCTAAAGTGTGCTAACACGAGGACTACATGTTAACATATGGTAGGCCAAACACAGCATACGGTATGCCGAACATTTCAGAATGTCTCAGTGCATACATAAGCACATTGACCCCCAAGTAGATAATTACAGGACTAATACAGCATCAGGACATTAATTCCAGACAGCAGTTTTGCTAATGAAAATGCCCCTTTAAGTGTGATTGAATCTGTCTGACAAGATTGCTGCGTTTTTTTTATCCCGAATGCCTTTCTGTCTGTCTAATGCCTCTTTGTGTCGGTTCCCTCTGCAGACGGGCCTTCCAAGAGTACTACACGGAGCACATGGAGTACGCCTGCCCCACCGAGGACATCTACCTGGAGTAGGCTAGGAAGTGTTGCCACGGCAACGTCCTTCCTCCTCTCCCCCTGACTGCTCGAGTTTGTTCACTAACTTCACCATCAGAGGGTGCTGGTGGTGTCTGCTCTATTCTGTAAAAATACCTGTGTCCCAAGAACGGGGGATCTTTACTTCGGTTCAACATTATGCGTAGCATTTTACTTGATTTATATATTTATTTGTTTGTTTATTTTCCACCCGTGTGGTGAGTTAATTGCCTGGTTCTTTGATTTTTCTATGATACAGTTACACAACTAGAGGCTGAGCACCAGCTAATTAAGATATTCCTCCCTCAGTTTTCAAACAAAGATCAATAGCATACCTACTACTGCTAGTTCACTTTTCAATGCATGGCTAGTAGGGTAATGCACATAAACATACGATGAAATACACACAAACAGGGTTATGGAAAGCGCGTCAACAAGAAAGCGTTAAAGAATGGAGACTCGTTAAGTTTACGGTTGGTGTAAATAGGTGTTTGTTCATTATTGACAAAGTGCTCTGATTTATACTGATAATGACATGGAGCAGAGTAGAGAGAGTACAGTTAGTCAACTGTGCTTGGTCCGAGCTTAGCCCTGTGCCGTGTAGTGTGTTGTAAATATATGTATAGAAAGTAGAGACACATACAGACGCTTCATACAAAGGATGTAAGTATCCACCACAACCAATAACCTTACAGGAAAGAGACCCGAGAAAGCATTGCTGAAGAAGTCGAGGGGGATGTATTCAAGTTTACGAAATTGTGGATGTGAACATTCTGCTTGTGAAAAACCTTTCTAACGCTCGGAATAGGCAAGCTGGTGGGCAAGCTCCCAAAACGTTGTAATAGGGTTTGTGATGGAGAGTAAGTCAAGTTTAGCAGTGGCATCGATAACCAGGTCTCATACTTGACAATGTTATAAGATTTCAATTTGAGGTATTTTGAGGCGCTTGGTCCTGATGGTGAACAGAACGTTGAATACTCTATTAATTCCGTCAGTTTGCGGAGGAGTTTAGGACAGGGTTCCCTTGAAGCGGTACAGACACTCAGGAGGGAGAATAACATTATGTTGTTGTTTTTTTTCGCTTTGACAAAGTGGTAGAGGCATAGAGACTTGACAACACAAAGCTTTGCGCATTACATATTTGTTCTTTTGGCAAGACGGAGCACAAACTGTCTGATGTCCTCTCCATGAACACAATTTCAGGTTGAACAAAGCAGAAGCCCGCTGGGCAAAGCCATAAGATCTCATCTCTGACTGTTTCACTATTTCCATGGGGTCTCTGTAATCTCTTGACCTTGCTTACGTGAACAAGCAGAAAAGGATGAGTGGGCCTAGCAGGCAGTGGCAGGATCTTGAACAGTGGGGCATTAAACATCCTGAACATGTTGGCCCGGTAATCTTCTTTTGGGGACCACAAACAGCACCGATACCACAACGCAAGTCAAAGCAGGAGTGCGACAGTGGTAATCCAATCTGCAACATAGCAAGTCTGGGATAAATGGATGGGTTAAAAGTCTGCAGTGCTGGGCCTAATGACCTGTGAGATTAGACAGAGAGGCTGTTAAGTTTGCATCCTTCACGCCTGCCGTCTCATTGACGGGCAACCGCAGCCTCGCCAACTCCCTCCACTGAAAGGCTTTCGCCCCGAACATATCAGGTTCAGTTGGGTAGATGAGAGTCACTTTGATTTCAGACCCGTGATTTCATCTGCCTCGCTGCTTTTATGTGTTAGAACAAACACCCAACGGAGAAGAGCCGCTTTGATTCTCTGGTGAACGACTTTGAGCCATGGCATTTCAATGGTAACGTTTCTTTGTGACAGTCGAGTAGGTGGATGAGAGAGAGTATGACGATGTAAGGGAGTCACTCTCGATTATTAGATTGTGTATATAAAATAGCAAACGATAAAAAGATAGTGTTGTGTCCTTTATGTTGAGTATGTTATTGAAACAAATATGTACATTCATCCAAAAGACGACAACTCAAGGCCAGCCCTGATGGAGGAGAGAAAAACAACAACCTGTATACAGACTTCGATCGTTTTCCTTTGACCGCGTTCCATTTTCACACGAGGTGTTCTTTCAGTGTCTACCACAAAGGGGACATTTGGAGTTTTCTTGCAGACAGCCGCACGTTTAGGCACATTTGTGACATGTGAGGACATCATTATGAGACACGGCCACCAGAGTAATGACCAATCTCCTGTTAGGGCCGAGTAGCAAGCGGACAGTTTAACAATGCTTTCAGAGCTGGCTTCCACGAGGGGAGCCCATTGCATCTTGCTATTATAGTCCATGCCTTTGAGCGCCACACATGTGAACCATCTTTGCTCTTACCCGCACCCATTTGTTTCTGTGTTGTTTTTCTATCGTGTAACAACTTAGTTGAAGCCCTACTTTCCACGTAGCTCTACCAAGCCAATCCTGAGGATGACCTAGTCCTGTATAGCCTCTGAGAAATACAGTAACAGTTCAACCAAACTTTGGACTTTATTACATAAAGAAAATCTTCATTGTATAACTAGCGCAAAACCTGTATGTGACAGAACAAACGTATCCTATCTTGTATCTTCTTCAAAAAGCATAAAAGGGACTTGTACAATTCAAAGTGATAAAAAAGAAAGAAAACTAGGAAAAAATAATCACTCTGCCTTGTCATGGATTTGGTCTATGAATAAAATATATGCTTGATGTCCAAAAACGTGTGCTTCTGTCTTAGTTTTGTTTGCGTGAATTGTTGTGTATTTTAAGAAATCCACTCGATTATTAGATTTTTATATATTACAATATAAAAACAAAGCAACAACTTTTACAGTTTTGATATCAGTAGCGGGTGTTAATAAAGTCACTCAATTTCACTCACAAGATTACTTTGATTAGATTCAATTCATGCTTAAATTGGAGATTGATACACAGTGCCCTCCAGAAATATTAGCATGGTATAATGAGGGGGTGGGGGGGGGGGGATGCTGTACAATGTCTTTGTGGTTTAAATATTTCATCTCGCTATTACATTCTTGGAGAATTGTTTTGTTTCAAAGATTGTTATTCCTCATTGAGGAAACAGTTGATTGCCAAACAGACAATTATGCATATCAATTATGCACTGCTGAAGTTAATCAGCAATGTTATCCATGAATCCACAATAGCAAAGTTAGAAGCCTACAATCAAAGACGCTTTACTTCGTTAAATGATTTACAATCACGGTCATTTACAAAAAAGTTTGAGAAACACTTCAGGTACAGTCTAAAGTATATTCTTTCTACACAAAAATCGTTAATGCCAATAGTAGGGAACACACCTGGAGCAGTGTGGTGTAAACAAGCAATGAGTAGGCTATTTACCTTGAGATACAGTATCATCTAAATCACTGTTGGTATACTGTTAATACCTCTTATGAAGCAAGCTTCCAACCATTTGATTGACGATCAATTTCCAGTGTGCAATTTACTACAGAGACATGAAAGCATGAGATCGATCGAGGCTGAAAGTAGGACTTTCAGAAGTGTGCGACGTGGAAACCCTGAGAATGCCCAAACAACACGTGATTTAAAATAGGCGAGTTGGCGACCACAGTCAAACCTTGTCTCTCTTACGAGACGCTGGTCAAGGTCACCCAACGGGCTGTTTGGTTAGTGGATATCTTATATTGAGGATATCTCAACCACTACACTGGCAGCAGCTAGGCTTAGGGCTGCAGTCTGGGTTGCAGCAGGGCTCTAGCTTAGGGTCCAATCCTTTCCCTATCTGGCTCTCTCCAAACACCATGGAGGCTTCAAACTCCGCCTTGACCTTGAGGATTCTCTCCAACAGGGACTGGAGGTCGGCTCTGTCCTTCAGGGCGAGGGGGTAGTTCTCTGAGGGATCTGCTTCCAGGTCAAAGAGCAGCGGGGGGTCGTGGGCCTTCATGAAGGAAGTGATATGACAGTCCTGGTCTGGAGTGGTTTCACTGTGGCCGGCACCTGGACAATGGGGGTATTAAAAAAAAAACAATACAATAGTTAATATAATATTTTATTTATCACTAGCTAATTCTCGTTATGGCTTCAATGCATTGCACACTAACAACATATACTGCATGAGATAGTAAGAGAAAAAAAGCCACACAAAAAAAAGACATACCACGTGTGTAGAAGTGGGCTTTGTACTTCCCCAGCCTGAGAGCAAACAGACCGTATTTCTCACTGGGGTCTATTGGGTAGAATATCATAGACTCCCTTTTACTCTGGAACACAGATGAAAAAACAAACTTCAGTTTGATGAAAAAGCGCAATCACGCGATCATTGTCTTTACAACTGTGAGATCCAGTTGAGTCTCGTACCTTTCCGTGGTTGACCAAGAGGTCGGTCATATCCACCCCATCCAGCACCACCGGGGGAAGGGGTGCCCCAGCCAAGCCGGCGATGGTGGGCAGGATATCCAGGGTGCTGGCCAGCTCATGGGTCACACCTGTGAAACATGGCCATCAGATGGCCGGGGTTAAATCTCTTTCCCCTGACCAATATGAGTGAAGGTGATTGATTGTGTAAGTCTTGCCCCCCTGACCTGGTCGGATGGTCCCTGGCCAGTAGGCGATGGCTGGCTCTCTCATGCCTCCTTCGTAGGTGGTGCCTTTCCCACACTTCAGGAGCCCGGCGTTACCTCCTCGAGACATACGCATCAACTCGGGCCTAGGCAGAGATGAATGTCATTCAGATAACCTGCTGCCTCTAAGGGAAGTGAAGACGGCACAACATGTTGAACAAATAGATACGTAGGCGTCCGAGACACAAACGCAGCTACATGAACACTAACCCGTTGTCTGAAGTAAAGAGTACTAGCGTGTTGTTGAGTGCCCCGCTTTGCTCCAGCATGGTGATGAGCTTCCCTACGGTGGAGTCAAACTCCAGCAGGGCGTCCCCAAAGGGACCCCTCTGAGAGCGCCCGGCCGCCCCCGGACCTGCAAACTGGGGGTAGTGAGTGTGCTAGGGGCAGAGGGGGAGGGGCAGAGGAAGGAAAGGGGTCAAAACATCAGCCAACGGATGGAACTACCGATGCCCAGGTCCTACAAAGGATTCCTTTAGATGTAAGTTTAAGACAGTCCCTCCTGACCACGAGTGATGCAACACGTCCCGCTGCTTACATGGGAAGGGTAGTAGAGGAAGAAGGGCTGTTGCCTTTGGACAGACTGACTGATGAAATGCGTAGCAAAGTGGCTGTAAGCCCTCTCCAGGTCCAGGAAGTCGACTGGCTGCTGCTTGATGACGTCGTTGTGCATCAGGGGGATGGTTACCACGCCGACGTCACAACGGCCGTAGCATTTAACGTCGGGGGGGAAACAGGTCAGGTTCTGACAGGGGCCCTACGGTAAGAGGACAACATGCAGATGTAAAAGCAGCTCATTCTATGTTGTGTGAACTGTCACTGGCTTAGACAACACACTAGCTCAACAAAGGATCCACATCAACTCAGTACACTGACCATATCGTGAGAGTAGGGGACCCCAAGGTATTGATCGAACCCTTGATGGGTGGGCAAGTACATGCCATCAGCCCCAAGTCCGAGGTGCCACTTTCCCATGGCAGCGGTGGCATAGCCTAGTGGCTTCAGCACCTCAGCAATGGTGGTCTCATTTAGGGGGAGACCCCCAATGGAACCAGGATAGAACACTCCTGGGTAAACCCCTGAACGGGTCTGGTAGCGCCCTGTTAGCAAGGAGGCCCTGAACCAAGAACAGACAAATGGCCAGGGGAAAAATGCATTATATATGCAATATATAATATAATAGAGCAATTATCTGTTCTCTCCATGCCCTGCTCTGTCAAATGTATTACAAAAGGCATAAAGCTTAAAAATTCTCTAGTACAAGGCATGTGCAATCGATATAACAAAATAGTAAAGTAGCCTACCTGGACGGACTACAAACGGGGCTGGTAACGTAAAAATCTGTGAATCGGAGCCCTTCGCTCGCCAGGCGATCAAGATTGGGAGTAACCGAGCTGGGATGCCCAAAACAGCCCAGGTCCCCAAACCCCAAATCGTCTGCAAAAAGAAGGATGAAATTCGGAGGTGCACCTGCGCAGCTATAAAAAACACAAAATGTTATTTGCATGAGAAATATGAAGTCCATTGTAAATCATTGGATTGCTGGTCGTTGGCGTAGTAGGTTTTGTAGAAGTTATTTTGGTTGATGAGGAACCGCAACAAAAGTAATCTGATGGCGCGTATAAGTGACGTCACAGATGGAATGCTGGGTAATGTAGTTGCGTGCCGTTTGCTTTCTGTGATAACTTTCTGCTGGCCAAAATGAACCACTTCACTGATGCTGATGTTGTTTATAAGCATTGAAGCCCCTTTTGCTTTTATATTTTAGCCTTCCCCGTAAAAAGTACAAAGAAATTGTGAACCATCACAAATGAAAATGCAATGAGTTTGTGTGTGTGTGCGCATTTCTGCATGTGTGAAA